>OY755248.1:2608902-2846402 GCA_963576725.1 Azorinus chamasolen | reverse complement strand
ATTACGACACTGACGCTTTTATCAAGCTTTGTTACGCTTTGGTGCCGCTTTGCATGCCACTTTAAAGCGCCATCAAAGCGCCGTTGGTGTGAACCATGTATAAGTGATACGGACCTTATCTTAGAAGAATATAAACGCAAATCAACATGTTTACTTAATCCATTCCTCAATAGACTATTTATAGACCCAACCTCTTTGAATAAATCTACCAGAAGGAGCATTTACTAGAAAAGAGGGAAAATATAATTTTGAAGTTTGAAACCATTGTGATAAATGGAGCATTTGCTCCTGTAGGGGCAAATGCTCTATTTATCACAATGGTTTCAACAGTTGACTTTTACACAGGCGTAGAAGGGCGTATTTATGGAATAAAGGGTTAAGCTAGTTTGATGCAAATTAAAATAGTCTGATCTAAGCAGTAGGCAAGCAATTCAACTATTCGGTTGTCATTTACGTTCGAGTGACAAACAGGAAAGAGTGCAATCAAAAGGGAAATAGTGCAATCGCTAAGACTCGTGCATATTAGAAGTTACATGTCTACACTGTCACTAATCGGGCTTCATTCTGTTTGCAAGTGAAAATTACCCATTCGTGAAATATATTAATTAAAACATATTTTCCCTTTCGTTCATATCATATAAAAGTGTTTTCATGCATTTGCAAACAGGGAATAAGAGCCGTCTGATTAAGGTCTGGTCTGTTTGCTAATGGAATGTGATAGTTCTGTTTCTTTACCTTCCCAAAGGGCTACAATTTTCCACCTTCCGTATGTTATTATAACTATTTTGTCCATGAATATTCAGTAGGTATTGAAATTTGGAATAAACAGAGAAAGGGTTAAGTTACCCTAATGTGACTATTTGTAGCATGTTATATATGCAAATGTAATGCAAATTTGGCAAAAAATAGACAGCAAAAGATAGAGAGCAAAGTTTGAAGAGCAATATATAGACAGCAGAGGCTGTATATATTATATCTAAAATCTGCCTTTAGATTCTGATATATAATCTAGCTTATTCTGTGTTAATAGAATTAGATTCATTTTGTTTTATGTTTGAATTATTTATTTGAAATTGACACCAACATTTCCCCATACGTACATGTATTAATATTTATACATATATAATATAGTCATACCAGAATAGTGTTGAATCATAACTTCATTTCCAGTTACCATGTATGTAATCCTGTTATTTAGGGTTAAATTTTGACATGATATTGTCAAAGCCAAATATACTATGTTCAGCTTTCCACATTTTCTTCAACTCTACTATATTTTACAAGGCTCTTGCAAAACACACAATTACAAATTATGACAATAGTGTGAAAATATTAAACAAACTATACATTCTCTAGAGACAATTTAATAGTAATGGTATTGATTAATCTTCCGTTTTTGTTTACAGATTGATATTAGTTGACCCCCAGTGTAGACTTACTATAAACAACAATCAAGCTAAGTACAACATTGATTTCTCTATTTGTTTCACAGATGTTAATGACACTATTGTAATGGGAATCTAATTACGTTATACCCAACATAATTACGACTAACGCCATGAGAGTATATATATAGTGAACACACTATTAAAGGAGTTAAGAGCTATTCATAATAGACAAGAATGTTCATAGTAACCAATTTATATGCACGAAAATAAATCATATTAAGCTTGCTTGCTTGGAGTTAAAATCTTAAAGAAGTGGTCGACCTTTCGAAAGACAGAAGAAAGTAAAGCTTTTTCTAAAACATGATGAAACAACACTGATTTCCTAATTTTGAATTCATGTAGAAACAAAAGAACGTATCTTGTTAGTACCCGTACTCGATAGGCCTACAGATACATGTCATGCACATGACCTAAATAACCGATGAACATGTCCCAGTACTGCTTCTGTACTGTGATTACTCATCTGACAAAGACAGCGTTCACATCGTATTCACGCTTTCGCTGCTAAAGTCGCATGCGTGATTACCTATGCAAAAAGTTTGGATCCAGATGAGACGCCGAATAACTCTGCGTCTCATCAGAATCCATACTATTTGTTACTGTGACTGTTTCTTGAAACAAAAATGAAGAAGAATAAAAATAGAAAATTGTAGCAGACGACAAAGTTTGCAGACGACAAAGTTTGGCAGCGAAAGAGTTAAAACACATCAGGTATGTAAATATTAGTTTGTGTACATGTTTAACATATTTACAGAATAAAAGCAGACACCCTGACATACATGTATAAAGTAAAACCCCTCTAAACCGGAAACTAATAGGAATGAATTTAGCTATTCAGGCAGGTGGCTGCTTAACTATTCGCTTGCTATTCACGTCAATATACCTACCTGTAAATAGTGAAGACCCAGATGAGACAGCTCCTGCAGGAGCTGTCTCATCAGGGTCTGCACTATTTACAAGTTGATTGTGCAACCAGTGCACTCCACAGCAGTGATTGTGTTATATTACAAAGCCTACCATTTCTAAATAATAGTAAGTTGCATAATTCATTTAACTGGATAATTAAACTAATGCTATTGTTTTGCGTTTTTTAGCTTTCTGCACTACCTTAATCTAGTCCCACGTTGGGTGCCAAATATAACATGGTGAAAAAGTTGTGACTCGACTGGGACTCGAACCCAGGGCCTCTGGCTTACCATGCCAACACTCTACCGACTGAGCTACCAAGCCACACAGTAAAGCCTTATCAACTTATTTCACCACAATCTCTACCCGGCTACACTTAGCCTGATGTTGACGGATGAGTGATTACCCATGCAAACAGGTTGGAACCAGATGAGACGCCGAGTCACTCGGCGTCTCATCAAGATCCAAACTGCTTGACGCCGTGAGGGCAATTTTGTAGACTAACTGATAGTAGCTAGCATTTTTAAAATGTAGTGGTGAAAAGTTATGTATTAACCCTTCGCTTGCTATTCACGTCAATATACCTACCTGTAAATAGTGAAAACCCAGATGAGACAGCTCCTGCAGGAGCTGTCTCATGAGGATCTGCACTATTTTCAAGTTGATTGTGCAACCAGTGCATTCCACAGCAGTGATTGCACAGCAAAATACGTGTACACAGTGAAGATATATGTAATTATACAACAGGGCATGGGTAAAGAAGGAGAAATGTATTTAAAAAATCAGCAAGAGAAGGGTTAATAATATGCTCAGCAAGCTAAATGTTAGATAGAAAAGAAATCAAACATAAAATGTCACATGCAATTGTGCAGCAACTCCAGACGCACACATAAAATGCGAGATTACAATTACACACACGGCCTTCCTAGAACTGATCATTGCCATCGTCTAAGCTGTGCCGTGTACCAAGCCTCACCACCATATACTTACATACTGTCACATAACGCCTTACGGAAACGTATACAGTATAACCACTCTAATGCGACTACTTAATGAATAAACATGGGTGTCTTTATAGGCAGGTGGTTGCTTAATGCAGGACAAAAGTAATGGAGGAAGCTCCTTTCTGCATTACTTTTGTCCTGCTTTAAGCCACCACCTGCATCCAGCACCCATAATTATACCTCTTTTAGGTGGGCGCATTAGCGGGGTTTTATTGTATATCGGCCGGGTCTAGGGGACCTTGGAACTTAGTATGATAGTTTGGAGTTGAGGTCACTGTAACACTGAAAATGTTTCGTATCGCCAAGGATATTGAGCAAAAAGGAACTCAAAAAGCACCGATTCAAACAAGAACAATTTCAGAATAGACGTAGAAAGCATAAAGTTTAACATTTTAACCCTTTCAATGTTCTATGTTTATTCCAAATGTCAATACCTCTTGGATATTTCGGACAAAAAATCGTTATAATGAAATATGGAAGGTGGTACAATGTAGCCATTTTAAAACTAAAGAAACATATATTTCAAATTCTATAAGTAAACAGAGCAGACCCTGATCATACGGCTCCAATATCAGCCGTCTGAACTGGGTCTACTCTGTTTGCAAATGCGTGCAAACACGCTTATGTGAAGGAAAAGGGTTAATATGTGGACAGTATATGTAAACAAGTTTTTTTCTGAATAGACGTTCATGCGACATTAGCAAAACAGTATTTTTCATGATAAACAAACGGCTATTATTCAGAAAGAGGGTTGTATGAAGGCAGACTTTGACTACATTGGCGATGCACCATGTTTAAGTTTTGCTCTTAGTTCCAATTTTCTCTAGAACCATTGGGGTTATTGCATTAAATCTTACGACAAAACATATTTGCAATTATATAACACTTACAAAGTGCACATTAAATAATTTTATCGCAGATAACACATAAATCACAGTCTTTATGTCTGAGAACGTTCCATTTATTGGATATTTTTGTGATGAAGTCGCCCTTTCTTATTTATTACACTTACGTTTTTAAGTAAACTTCTGTAATTGTACATGTGTATTGGATCATTTGCAAGCAGTCGATTGGAGAGGTTCTTGCCAATCAGTATTCGTCTACACAAAGTGTGCCCTGCTTTAGGTTTCAACCTGTCTCTCAAAAGATAATCGGAGCATCAAGCAGTTTTGGTTCTGGTGAGGATATATCTGCTTCCAAACAGTGTGGGTTCTGTAGAGGGCATATTTGGGGGCATATCTGGTTCCAAACTATTTGCAGATCGCCCAGTACAACAAACCTTGTGAGTCGAGTAGATGCAAACCTTCCGGCGGAAGAGTTATATTTTTATTTGTGTGTGTGTATATGTGTGTGTGTGTGCGAGAGAGAGAGATATAGATAGATAGAGATAGATAGATAGATAGATAGATAGAGAGAGAGAGAGAGAGAGAGAGAGAGAGAGAGAGAGAGAGAGAGAGGCATATTTCTTTTGGATTTAAAAAGATGTAATCAATCTTCAGTCATTCTACTGATTTTATATATCTGTAAGTGTGAAACACCAGGAAGGATTTTGTTTGTAATTATTGCGAAGCATTTGAAGCAATAATTACTGAAATATATTTCGCAAGAGATGACAATAACGCCCACGCATGAAAACTAGCACTGATGAGAATAGGATGCTTTGAAGACTTGGATGATACCACATAAAATCACTTGCCGTAATGGGCAAAGTAGGCACGCAATATGGTATACATCCAATTATGGAGTACCAAAAGTACGCATACGGATCACATCATGCCCGCTTGCTCAGAATCTGACCAATCGGATGACTGAGAAAGATATCAGACTCAAGCAAAACATTATATAACCTTGGACCCAGGGGCGTGAACGCAATGTGCTATGAAAGTACGTGGAATATGTACACTAATAGTGTACTTTGTTATTTTCTACTGAGATGATGCACGTGTAAAAAGTAGAACAGGAGTCAGGTAGGGGATGCCACGAGAAAGCTCGCAGCATCCAACGATAGAAGATGTGACGCCATAACTAACACGAACGCCTTACTGAAAGGCACTGTATTGATTGGGCCGGGTCTAGGGCGATGCGACACTCAACTTGGTTGATTGGAGTGTAGGGTTGTATTTTTAAGTAAGCTCAATTCGAGCGTTTTCGGTCGTAAAAAGTCGCCCCGTGTTGTCATATTTTCTGGTGATTTGGGACGATCAGTTTCAATGGTTTTAGTTATGAAAATTGAATACAGCTTAAGCCGGTGATAGGGCATGAGTAGTGTTGCATCTTCAATTATAGTTTACCTAATTACTGTCAGGAGTAGCAGCAGTACAGCTAGCATTGTAGCTCGAACTCGGATAACTCGAAATTCGGGATAACTCGAACAAAACGTCCAGTCCTCCCAAAACTAACACTACAGAATTGCTCTAATATGTATCGCTACAGATATCTAGAAATACATGTGGCAGCTTAATGCAGGTCTAAAGTAATGCTGAAAGCTCCTACAGGAGCTTTCAGCATTACTTTAGACCTGTATTAAGATGTGGTCTTGAAAAATCGATCAAATGAGAAATCGGATGACTCGAACATCTGTTATCTGTTAACTAATTTGTACGGTCCCTTGAAGTTCGACTTATCGAATATCAACTGTACGTGGAATTGGCTTTAATGAACGATGCTATCTTATGTTGGTGTACGTCTGCCTTAACTTCACAAGATCATTCTCTTGCAACTTTCCTATTTTGCGTTAAATCTTACTTTTTGCGAAATTTCTGCTGTAATTATCGGTGCCATTTGTTTTCGTTAAATATTAAGAAGGTCGCAAAACATATTTGTCGCGAAAACGTTTTGTGCTTCTATCTTATTATCGTAAGCAAAAGATAATTATCTGGGTAATTGGGTTCAGAAATATGCAACTATTAGATTCCAACCAGAATAACGTCTGATAAGTTCTTTCAGAGACACTTTGTAATGATGATGATGGTACAGAAAAAAACCCTCTAATGCGAAAAAGAGGCATAATTCACAGTCGCAAAGGCAGGTGGTAGCTTAATGCAGGACAAACGGTATGCAGAAAGCTCCCATATGAGCTTTCTGCATAACTTTTGTCCTGCATTAAGCAACCACCTGCTTTTGAAGACAGCCATGTTTGTTCGTTAAGTGGTTGCATTAGAGGGTTTTACTGTAGCTTAATGTCGGACGAAAATAATGCAAAAAGCTCATGCAAGAGTTTTCTATATGACTTTCGTCACGCTTTAAGCTACTACCTGCCATACTAAAACCATAGTGGGCCATGGTAGCTTAATGTTGGACAAAACTAATGCAAAAACTTACGCATGAGTTGTTTTTATATTACTTTCACCCTGCATTAAGCTACCACCTGCCATAGAGGCACACCATTTGTGTTGGTCGCAATCGAGGGATGTACTGTACATCAGGATACTGAACCCCTTGGTATGTAACGCGATAGTTGGCTTGGTGCTATAATGCGTTCCTTTGTGCGTGCGTTTATGTGTGTACGTGCGCGCGTTGTGCGTGTATGCGTGTGTACGTACGTGTGCGTTTTTGTGTGCGAGTGTGTGTGTGTGAGAGAGAGAAAGAGAGTGTGTGTGTAAGTGTGTGTGTGTGTGTGTGTGTGTGTGTGTGTGTGTGTGTGTGTGTGTGTGTGTGTGTGTGTGTGTGTGTGTGTGTGTGTGTGTGTGTGTGTGTGTGTGTGTATGTGTGTGTGTGTGTGTGTGTGTGTGTGTGTGTGTTTGGGTGGTATGTATATTGAATATGTATGTCTGTCTGTCCGTTTATATCTGTGTGTGTGTATGTGTGTGTGTGTCCGCCTGTGTATATGTGTGTATGTCAGTATGGCCGTGTGTGTGATTCACGGTTAGAAAAGTTTAACCATTTCAGTGCTATGTCCACCACTGTTCAAAATAAAAGTCTTAAATGTATTTATGGATTCTACATGAAAAACAGCACAGACTCTAATCAGATGGTTCCAGTAGGAGTAGTGCATTTTTGTTAAATTGACAATAGACTGGTTCCCCACATTCACCAGGTTTAATGTGTTACATAGGGTAAGTTTGATATTCACCGTCCAATCACGTGCCAGGTTCAAACTGCTTATACACGGTCAGTTTAGGGTTCAAGGATCTATGACGTGCTAAGTTTAAACTACCTATACACGGTTATATTGTTCTACCACGTGTCAAAATAACTACTTATATTAAGTCATATCCACTTACCATATCGTACACCCTTTCATTTAAGTTTGACTCGAAGTGTGTAATTTGACGCGATTGCAGATCGAATCGCCGATCGCCCCTTAACTCCATAAATACGACTTTCTACGCCTTTGCAAAAAGTGTAGACCCATATCAGACGGCTCTAATCAGGTCTCGCTCTGTTTGCTTATGATATAATATAGATATGATTCTATAGTTTCTGTCATGGTCAAACATGCACGTGTCCATCTGCTTTTATAACAAATTAATGTAATAAATATTGTTGGCGTCTTATTTTCTAACAGAAATATTCATGGAGTAAAGGGTTAAACAGAATCGCTTTACCGACAGAGGCGTGTGTACATCTAGTATGTCCATCTCAATCCCCATCGAATATAAACTACAGTAAAGTTTCGCTAATGCGACCATCTAAAAGAGGTATAATTCTGGGTGTTAGATGCAGGTGGTAGCTTAATGCAGGATAAAAGTAATGCAGAAAGCTCCTAGAGGAGCTTTCTGCATTACTTTTGTCCTGCATTAGGCAACCACCTGCTTATAAAGGTACCCATGTTTATTCATTAAGTGGTTGCATTAGCGGGGTTTTAGTGTAGAATATAAGCCACGCAGGAAATTTGAAAATGGCACACGGCAGTGCGCAGCAACACCATAAACACAAATGAAATGCGCGCTCGCACACGACCTTCATAGAATGTGCCTTGGCTGTTCCACACCCTTATGATTTAGGACACTGTGACATTTAAAAGGTTACGTAGTGCCAAAGGATGTACAACCTAAATGAACTCTACACAACCGATTGCCACGTTTTATTATGTCTAGAGCGACTTTTAAAATGAAATATAAAACAAACCGTTTTTCATTTAACATTTGACACAAAAAAGTCTGTAGTAAATCAACATTAGTGTAACAATTAAACTTAACAAGATCTGTTTGGCTTTAAATCGGTTTAAATAAGCTTAGTCTTACATATGTCCTGTACTAAAATGTAATGGTTCATCTTAATCAGTTTAGATTGTAATACATTATTTCAGGATTTAAATTTCCTAACTTCCTGTGTCAGCAAAGTAGAATTCAGTATCATTATTGCATATCTTCAAAACGGTTGACTCTTTCGTAGCCACTGCCGCATCTGTGATTACCTATACAAACAGTTTAGTTCCAGATGGGACGCAGGTCGAACTGTTAACATTTGATAATGTTTTGGATGGAAACTGGTAGAAAATTAAACAAACGAAAAAAATAATAGCAGACAACAGTGTTTTGCAGACGACACTATTCTACCCTCAATGGCATTTACAATCAGTTTCCATCCAGACTGTTTGACATTCTGTTCATAATTTCTCATCGGGATTAGTAAATAAATCTTGTATAGAACTAGAAAAACTTGAATACAGAATTTTAGCAGGCACAGCATGATACGGGTTAAAAGCGTTTCATTTTCGATTTGGCGTTTATAATTGGTTCACACGTTCGTGTTCTCCTACAAGAGATATTAATCGGATTTAAATCAATTTGGTTGTTTTTTCCATTTCTAATTAATCGACATGTTTCCCCTAAAGGGCAATCAACAGACCGTTTCAATCAGTCGCGGTGCAACTATTGAAGAGTAATTCAAATCCATGTTTTAAAAGCAGCTATAATTCAATAAAACCTCTCCATCGATTGATGTAATACCCTGATAATAGATTCTATAATATATTTCAAAGTAATCCAAAATAAAGGACCCCTGTATACATAATCATAACTGGACAGTGTCTTGGCATTAACAAACATACAAACAAACGAAAAAAACACACAAAAACTGTTATAAAACTTAGATAAACGCGGCTATGGTTATACATGTTCAGGGCTATAGTTATACATGTTCAGCGGCTATATTTATACATGTTCAGGGGCTATAGTTATACATGTTCAGGGCTATAGTTATACATGTTCAGGGGCTATAGATATACATGTTCTATAGTTATACATGTTCAGGGGCTATAGTTATACATATTCAGGGGTTATAGATATACGTGTTCAGGGGTTATAGTTATATATATTCAGAAACTATAGTTATACATGTTCACGGGCTTTTTTCACCATTTTTGGAAGATGATCCATACCGTTGAACTTAATTTGTTTCTGATTTGGAAATGTTTAGCTGTAAGAAGATTTCAACAAATTCCCTGCTACAAATGTCTATTGCAAGCACAATAGACCCAGTCATACCAAAACCTCTAACATTCCTAAACAAACAACAGACCCAGATCAGACAGCTCATATCTATCTTTTGATAAGTTGTCTCGGTTGGTGTACTTTACTCACACTGGATGTTAGAATTAAGAAGTTGGACCCAGGATGTAGACTAGCCGCAAACATAAAACTAATTCTAAGGATTAAATAAGTTGGATAAGCTAATGATGCAAATCATCCTTCTGGTTGATTACTGTAGAAAGGAAATATTCTTGAAAATATTTAGAATTTATGCATCTTATCTGGACCTTTGCCCATGAGGATGAATATATACTATGTACGACACATACAATTAGAACAATATGATGCAGTAAATCTCGATTATATGACCACTAAAACAAAGTACAGTAAAACATCGCTAATGCGACCACCTAAAATATGTATAATTATGGGTGCTAGATGCAGATGGTAGCTTGATGCAGGACAAAAACTATGGGAGCTTTCTGCATAACTTTCGTCCTGTATTAAGCAACCACCTGCTTATGAAGACAGCCATGTTTGTTCATTAAGTGGCCGCATTAGAGGGGTTTTACTGTGATGCAGGACAGAAGTTGTGCAGATAGTCCCTATACGACATTTCTGTATTACTCTTGCCCTAACGCAGACTCCTATGTTAACACATTATGTGGTCGTATCAGCGACATTTTACTTTATATGACACAGTTAAATATCAGTTGAACAGCTATTGAAAATTATGATACATCAGTGCACTCACATACAAATATCTAACCAATGCCTCCTGTGATGTAGTAAAGAAACGATAGTACGAGCTATACGGTAAGCAAACACTTTGGACTACGTGATCGTATTGCCTCTCAAATATAAGTTGCAGTTTTTGAAAACGCAATGTGTTGTTAGTGGGTGACTATACAGTAAAATCATTCTGAAGCGACCATCTAAACGAGACATAACTCTGCGTCTTAAAGCTAAATAATAGCTTAACGCAGAACGAGGGTTATACAGAAAGCTCCTGCAGTAGCTTTATGCATTACTTTCGTCCTGCAATAAACAACCACCTGCTTTTACTGACACCAATTAATTTATATTCATTTCGTTGTCATTTTAGAGGTTAATTGCATGTTAACAAACATATTAATAATTGAAATATCAGATATATGTATATATCAGTATTATAAACCTAGACAACAAAGGTAGCACTTCAGAATTACCTTGTTTTAAGACAAATGCTTCAAGATCTTTATTTTCTCAAAATATGAACTACAAGAGACGGTCAATTAGCCCTTTCCCTGATGAATATTCATGTAAGAAATAAAGTTTTTTTTAATAATGGAATATGTACACAGGACATTTTGGCTCAGGCAGAAGCTGTAGAATCGGATCTATATTACACCATAAGCAAACGGAGCAGACCCTGATCAGATATGGGTCTACTCTGTTTGCAGATGCGTGAAAATGCGCTTACATAAGGGAAAGGGTTAAACATAAACCGTATGTGAGTCTAGTAATGCAAAACTATTAGAAAACATACGAGGAACATACTACAGCACAGTTTGTATCCTGGGTGGATAACCGTTTCGATATACAGCTAAAAGAAAACCTTATCGAAACGAAAAGTACGATTTTCTAAGCATATTGAGTATACAGTTAAACTTCGATATCTCGAACTTCAATGAACTATACAAAATAGTTCGATATAACAGAAGTTCGAGTTATCCGATTTCTAACCTGGACAATGTATCGAGTTCACAACTTAATGCAGGTCTAAAGTAATGATGAAATCTCCTACATGAGCTTTCATTATTATTCTTGACCTGCATAAGCTGTGATATGCGTTTCTAGACATTCCTAGTGATACAATTTAAAGAAATTATGTTTTGGGAGGACCGAAGTTTAGTTCGAGTTAACCGAAGTTCGAGTTAGAGATATCGAAGTTCAACTATATATCCAGGAGCAAACACTAACTATTGCTCGAGTGATATTGTTCTTTGTTTTATCTAACCTTTGTCATGTCAAGTAACCCTTTCCTTTATATAAACGTGTTTTCAAGCATTTGCAAACAGAGAAGACCCAGATCCGACGTTTCCTATAGGTGCCGTCTGATCAGGGTCTGCTATGTTTGCCTTTTGACATGATATAGATCTGATTCTATAGAATTTGTAAAAGCGAAAATGTCCTCGAAAAGTTTACGTTATAAAAATTCAACCTATAGATATACATGCTCTCATCATTTCGTACATGAATATTAAACAGGAAAATGTTTCATCATTCTAGCACTAACAGTTTCATAGTTACATGCAGCATAAACTTAAAATTTCATATTTTCATACGATCAAGCTGATAAATACCCAAACTTCACACATGAAATTGCATGTAAGTAGGACTAATGCGTTTAGTGTTAGCTACGACAGAAACTTAATTCCATATTTTCGCAAAAAGGCCCAAAACTTCGTGAGTGTTTATTGCGACTGGATGAAAATACCCAGGTACGTACGGTCACGCCCCCAATAATACATTAATGAAGTTTTATGTATGTAGGGAAAATACTTTTATAGTTGTGCACGAGACAAAAATGCGGGATGGACGTACAGGCGGGCATACGGACAGACAGACGGGCGGACAAAGGCAAATCAACATGCCCCTTTTAAATAGTGGGGCATAAAAAGTACATAGTTTTACTCCATGCTTTTCAGCATTTGTAGTGGCGAGAATGTTCATAATAAGATACAATATTCCATCATATATTTACACTGTAGTTCGGATTCTGAATTTGGACGGCAGGTTTTAAAATTGCAAATGTAAAACTTAACATTTCACATTTGAATTACATGTACTTTGGCGTACAAAATGAATTTATTCATTGCGATAACATGCATAAATTATTTGCTGTCATTACAATTGCAATGCAATTTCACAAACCTGCACCAACAATTATTTATGTCATCTTTGTACTAAAATAATGTCGTTTGTTCTGTTTTGAAATATCCTGAAATGTTTTATACATATCCGTTAACTGCGTTTGACAGGGTTTCATTTTGTTTTATCACGCGAAACATACAAGAAGCGGCATGATATAGTCTTGCCATTACCTTTGCACGCACTAACATTAATTTTGAAGTTTATAACTGGAATATCCATGACTTGGTGTATACACTTTACATCGCAGCTATTGGAGAGACTTTCGGTGATATATTTCGAGACAGTTAAGCATTAAGATAATGCAAATCTTCAAGGAAATATAATTTAGCGTTCTGCAAAGTGTCTAGATCAAGAAGACCAATCGCGACATAAATTCGAATCAGATTTGTTATACAGTCCGTATATTTCACTACTAGAGTGATAAAGCCCTAAAACTCAGATGCAGGTAGCTATAGTACAGTAAAACCACTCTAATGCGACCAGCAAAAAGGGACATAATTCACAGAGGCCAGTGGTCCTATAGGAGCTTTCTGCATAACTTTCGTTCTGCATTAAGCAACCACCTGCTTATAAAGACAGCCATGGTTATTGATTAAGTGGTCTCATTAGAGGGGTTTACTGTACGTGTAATGTTGTTACTACCATTTCAGTGTGTACAGCAACATAAAACACACTTTGCTATTGGTATTGGAGACGCTCCGTAAGAAAGAGTTCTAACTGCATTGCTAATAGGGCAGATCCAGATCTGAAATCACGGCTATAATGGGGTACCTAATCCAGTTTTACGCTCTATGGAAATATAGAGAACTACATACATGTATTTAAAGGCAAACAGTATAGAGCCTGACCATATGTTGCGTCGGAGAGAACTTTTTTAATAGCAGTTGGTCTGGATCTGCGTAGTTTGCTAGGTAATACGAACCTTTTCCTAACAATCGGCTGTTTACTCTATTGCTGTCAAACGTTTTGTCGGTTGCAAACTTTGCTACCATTTTCATAATCTACTGTAACTCGGGCATCACATCTGGGTTCAAACAGTTTGCATATGGAAACCACAGATGCGATACTGGTAATTAAATTAGTTGAATGTTATCGCCTGTATGAATTTACCATGTCAAAGACTGCAGAATCACACCCACATTATTCCAAAAGCAAACAGTGTTGATCCTAATTAGACAACTTCTAAAGGGGTTGGGTCTATCTTGTTTACAAATGCGTAAATGTGTCTGCAGAAGGTAATAGGTTAATACTTAATCCTTTCCCTTTGACGCATCTGCAAACAGAGTAGACTATGATCAGACGGCTCCTATATGAGCCGTCTGATAAGGGTCTGCTCTGTTTGCTTATGGTGTAATATAGATCTGATTCCTGAGTAAAAATGTCATGTGCTCATAAGCCATAATCTTATTAATATTTATGACGTCATTATTTCCTATATGAATATTCATCAGGGATAGGGTTAACTGTGTGTTATCTTGATCTTTAGCGTGAACTTCTTCCAAATTAATCTGGTTAGTTTGCATAACACATGTCATTCTACAAACACACACTCAGATTTGTAAACAGTATGGATACTGATGAGACGCCGGCTTACATATCTTGATCTGGATCAAAATAGTTTGCAATGGCAAATAAACGATTGCCCATTCCCTCATATGCTATTTTTAGCCTCAACCCCTTTGAAAAAATCTACCGAAAAGGAGCATTTATTTGCAAAAAGAAAAGTTTTAGAATTGTATAATTTAGTTAACCTGCCGAGAGGCAGTGTGTCACCTAGGGATCACTTTTTCGTCGTCTCTCTGTCTGTCTGTCTGTTCGTCTATCTGTCTGTCGTCTGTCTGTCTGTTCGTCACACCTTCTTGTTTTGGCCGTCATTTCTAAATAATCATTATAGAGCTTTCAAATTCTCAAATGTGTCTTCCTCTCATTGAGGACCATTAATGTAACAAAGGTTTGTCACTCTACATGCAATACGTTTTGAGTTATTCCCCTTTTGTTCTGATTTTTGCACTCCAGCGAATTAACAGTTTTGTGTTGACACATGTGTTCCTTCGAAGTCTCTTGTTAAACCATTGTGATGAATAGAGCATTTGCTCCTATAGAGCAAATGCTCTATTCATCACAATGGTTTAAAAACGTAACTTTTACAGAGGCGTCAAAAGGCGTCAATATGAGGGAATGGGTTAATGTTAAAAACTTACATTGTTTATTCCATTCCATATCTCTTGAAAGCTTTTCAGACATTGATTTTGTTACCAGACTGTTACCAATTGGGAATTTAACTCTTTGCAAGTGAATTTGTGATAACCTATGCAAACAATTTGGATCCAGATGAGACGCCGAATAACTCGGCGTCTCATCAGGATCCAAACACTGTTTGAACCTATGATAGCACTTATGAAAAAAATATTTGAAGAAAAGCCAACTTTGAAAAATGTGACAGACGAAGACGAAAATTGAAAAGAGTTAAAAATATTTGAAATTTGTACGATATATCAGCCATATAATGTCATTAAGACATACCACATTGCCGCATAAAGAAATGTTGCTCTTATTAAAAGATAGCAAAATCAGAAAATCAGTTGCATTATCCTTTAGTATACAGTTTACAAATTTATAATAACATCTAAGAACAATTTGTATTTAAACAAACTCTATATGTACTGTGGTCATTTAACTAATGGCATGTAGACGGCATTTACATCGATAATTTGCCTGGTAAACTAAAGGTAGAGCTATTCACATGTGGGCACGAGATTTGAGAATGTAATCTTATTTCGTTTGAATAATCTGAAATGTTACATTAATACAATACTGGTTTCAATGGTATATGGTGTTAATATAATGCATTTATTTAATAGGCTAAGCATATTTAGTTTTCAAAAATAGCATGATACAATAAATCAGTGCTGCGTCGCACAGGCAATACGCCATAGTATAGTTTTCTGTAAATATCCAAATTTCTCTGGAATCATCAAAAGTATGTTTTGTCTGACTCGTCTAAACAATGTATATTTAGTTGGTAATGTTTGTTCTCAGGTCCCATGGTGCATATTCATAAAGCTAATTAGGAATTTTTTAACTAAAGGATATTCAAAAAACGTACAATTCTTAGTCGACCCCTCAGGGTCTATATGATTACCAGCCCTGGGGATCGCTTCTCCTCAGGTCCCTTATGAATACGAAACCGGGATTCGCTTCTTCCAAGGGGACTTATAGATATAAGCCATATGAATCGCTTCTTCACAGCAGGAACCTTATGAATACGGACACTGGGTTTCGCTTCACCCCATGGGCTTCATGAAAACGAGCAGTATGTATCGTTTCTCTTCAGGTGCCTTACACATTCTCCCCAGTGTCTTTATGAATACGATGTCCAAGTATCGCTTTTGCTCAGGCATTTTATGAATACGAGCCCAGGGTATCGTTTGTCTCTAAGGTGTCCTATAAATACGTATCATATTGTTCTGAGGGGCCTTAATAATACGGGCCCTGGGTGCCGTTTTACTAAATGTTTACGCATATTATCTCCATAAGTTTAAATGAATATTATGTGAAAACTAACATTTCATATTCATATCGAACACGTAGATCAGATATCGCGTTTTCAATGCACACATTCATCAGCGTTAAACTTTCAACATTAACCCTTTTACCGCCAATGTCGCATAAATGCACATCGACAAATAGTGCAGTCCCAGATCAGACGCCGCCTTCTCAAGGCGGCGTCTGGTCAGGGACTTCACTTATTGTCTAATCTCTTTTTCTATATCTGTGCCTTATTCCTTTGAAATTTGCATTAATTTATCTCATTTCCTTATTGCACCGAATGATTTAACAACAAATGGATTACAGACGACAATTAGAAATTTGGCGCCGAAAGAGTTACCACCAGCTAGGAGTCACATCTGTTTGCGTTTTTAAATCTATGTGATAGTATGTGTTAACACGGTCTATGTGATAGTATGTGTTAACACGATCTATGTGATAGTATGTGTTAACACGATCTATGTGATAGTATGTATTAACACGATCTATGTGATAGTATGTGTTAACACGATCTATGTGATGGTATGTGTTAACACGATCTAGGTGATAGTATGTGTTAACACGATCTGATTTATATACAATAAAACCCCTCTAACGGGACCAGCAAAATAGGACATAATTCACAGTGGCAAATGCATGTGGTAGCTAAACATGCAGGACGAAAGTTATGCAGAAAGCTCCGCCCTGCATTAAGCAACCACCTGCTTATAAAGACAGCCATGCTTATTCATTAGGGGGTCGCATTAGAGGAGTATTACTGTACATGTATTTAATCATTCTGCATGCAAAAGATGTTGGTGAATTTCAAATTGTTCTGACCAGAATCATGTGCCAAGTCGAGGATAGAAAATTTGTCCATAAATTAACCAAATAAAAACCTGTTTGTGCCTGTGCCCTTTAAAGACGTGTAAACAGTGAAGATCCAGCTCAGAGGGTTCCTTCCTGTTCCCAGAGCGGACCCTGATCAGATGGCCCCTATAGGAGCCGTTTGATATGGGTCTACTCTGTTGGCAAATGCATGGAAACACGTTTATATGAAGTAAAAGGGTTAAATAACATTGGAATGAATGGGTTATTGTCTTCATATGCTTTCTGCAGGAAATTTAACAACAGAGGTCTCTAAAACCACATGTTTTGATATACAGTAGAACCTGTCTTAAACGGTCATTCATCTCTTGAACATAGCCGTCTTATAAAGCAGGTGGTTGCTTAAAGCAGGACAAATGTAATGCAGAATTCTCCGATACTGCATTACGTTTACCCTGCATTTAGCTACCACCTGCCTTACAGACCCACAATTAGACGTCCAGTTGATGGTTGCTTAACCCTTTCCCTCATATTGACGACTTTTGACGACTCTGTAAAAGTCACTTTGTGAAACCATTGTGATAAATAGAGCATTTGCTCCTATAGGAGCAAATGCTCTATTTATCACAATGGTTTCAAACTACAAAACTCTAAGGTTTACCTTTTTTGTAGTTCATGCTCCTTTTCGGTAGATCTATTCACAGAGGATGTATCTAAAAATAGCCTATGAGGTAATGGATTAAGATGGATTCTACTGTACCATTCAGACACTGTTTGTACTTTGTAGTGGACCATAATTTACAAGCTACAGGCGAGCAAGACATGGTTGAAAGTGATTGACGACCCATATCCCGACTGAATGAACACATTTTGTTTGTTACTTAATGACACATGTTTTGTATACTCCTAAGCAAAGTACAAAGACGCCCATACTGCTAATTAAGTCGGTAAATCGGAAATATTTTTAAAGACGTTTGACTGGCATGTGATTATTGTTTCGAAATTTATATTTGCCTACGGTATTATTACCAGACTACAGTAAAAACTGGATTATTCGAAAATTCGATTATTCGAACACTAAAACGGTCATTATCCGTCTTGAAAATAGATGGCAACTAAATACAGGGTAAAGGTCATGCAGAAGTTTTCTGTATAACTTGCTCCGTGCATTTAGCAAGCACTTACCTAAAATTGTATCGGTTCTTCTATATTGAAATTTCGAAGTATCGAGTATTTGCTGTATATACTGCATTTCGTTCTCTGAAGAAAACGAATCCATAGACATATCATCTTCTCATAAGGGATTTCTAAGACCCGTTCGATTGCTTCCCTGTCTAAAACCAATTTAGTACATAATTATGATATATTTTGGTATCTCTGTAATGTAAATGAATGTATTTTCCGATTTATAAAAGTTATCCGGTTGTGTATTATCCCATTCCCTCATAGGCTAATTTTAGATCCAACCACTTTGAATAAATTTACCCAAAAGGAGCATTAACTAAAGAAAAGGATTTTAGAATTTTGTAGTTTGAAACCATTGCGATAAATAGGGCATTTGCTCCTATAGGAGCAAATGCTCTATTTATCACAATGGTTTCAACAGGTGATTTTTACAGAGGCGTAGAAAGGCGTATTTACGGAGGAAAGGGTCATGGGAAGCATTTTAAAAATGACCTTTCGATATAAACAATGACGTTAAGTTTTGTTTTATAATGTTCACACAGTCTCAAGCAAATTTTATCTCCAAAACAGAAACATAGGTCAGATGTATATACTCGTAGAACAAATGTTTTCATGAACCACAACCATTGTCAACCAAATTATTGTTGCGCCCACTCTTTAGATTAATTCTAAATTTTGTCACAATTTAGGACACCACATTATCTCATAATAAACGCTCCCGCAGACGCAGTGTTTCTTTTTGCATTTATGCACAAGTGGTTGTTAAATGCACACTGAAAGTAGTACAAAAAGCTCCTATGTTTTCCGTCTACATTTAGTACCATCTTATATTTGAAACTAGAATGCCCACGGGCAACATGTCGAGCCCGCTGGCCATTCACAAATGGTTCATGCAAAAGTTGGACAGAGCAGATCCTTATCAGGTAGCTCCGATAGAATGCCTGCTCTGGGTCTACTTTGCAAAAGCATGAAAAGTACAGGGTAAGTATAGGCATACATTGTGGTTATGAAATCTGACTTTTGACCTCCAAGTGTAGCATTGACCTTTCAGCTACTGACCTGGATTTTGTGCGCGACACACCGTATCTTCTAGGGAAACTTTTATGCCTAGTCATTTCACAATCCATGCATGGGGCTTCTGATTTAGAGCACGGACAAGCAAATGAATACATGCTTTTGACCTTTGACCTCTAACTATGACCTTGACAGTTCAGCTACTGGCCTGTTTTTTTGTAAGTGACACGCTGTACCGTCTAGAGAAACATTTATGCCTAGTCATTTTACAATCCATCCTTGGAGTTCTGAGTTAGAGCCCGGACAAGCAAAATAATACATGTTTTTGAGATTTGACCTCTAAGTATGACATTGACCTTTCAGCCACTGACCTGGAGTTTGCATGCGACACGCCATATCTTCTAGAGGAACATTTATGCCTAGTCATTTTACAATCCATTCATGGAGTTCTGAGTTAGAGCCCGGACAAGACCGGACGGACACACGGACGTACGGACGGACGCACTGACATACGGACGCACTAAATATGGGCTTGACCTTTCAGAAACTGACCTTTTCAAAACTGATCATTTTACAATCCATTCATGGAGTTCTGAGTTAGAGCCCGGACAAGACCGGACGGACACACGGACGTACGGACGGACGCACTGACGTACGGAAGCACTAAATATGGGCTTGACCTTTCAGAAACTGACCTTTTTCGCTCGACACGCCGTACCATCTACAGGAATATTTATGCCTAGTCATTTCATTCATGGAGTTCTGAGTTAGAGTTCGGACAAGCAAAACAAAAACATGGTTTTGACCTTTGACCTTTGACCTCCAAGTATGAACATGACCTTTCAGCTACGGACCCGTTTTTTTGCACGCGACACGCCGTACCTACTAGAGGAACATTTATGCCTAGTCATTTACAATCCATTCATGGAGTTCTGAGTTAGAGCCTGGACAAGACCGAACAGACGCACGGACGGACGCACTGACGGACGGACGCACTAACATACACCAACCATGCGCAGTCATTATGGCGACTATTTCGAGCTCACTGCAAATGGGCTCGACAAAAACTATATTAATTTATTCTATGGTTATTATATATCGTTATAGTTGCTTTATTGATCGTTGGGCCCCTGTCCACATTTATTAGAAAGCGGTTTTTTTATTATAGAGAATGCCTTATTTGGTGGAGAAATGTCATGTTGGTATTTGAAATACATTTCAACTTTGATACATTGAACTCGGATAACTGCGGGATAACTCGAAGTAAAAATTCGGTCCTTCCAAAACATTTACAATACAGACTTGTTCTAGAAGGTATCAATATGTATATCTAGAAACACACGTGACAGCTTAATGTAGGTCGAAGGTAATGCTGAAAGCCCATGCAGGAGCTTTCAGCACTGCTTTAGACCTACATTAAGCTGGGAACATGAGAATATTTTCAGATAAAAAATAGGATGATTCAAGCTTCTGTCGTTTCGAAGTAATTTGTATGATCCCTTGAAGTTCACGATATTGAAGTTCCACTGTACGCTTAAGTAGTAGATCGTTTCACTCATTGGCATGGACTCATTAACAGTAACCCATCCCCTCTAAACTGGAATTTTAGTAAAGACGAATTTAGATCTTTACAGGCAGATGTCTGTTTAATGCAAAAAGGTTCGTTTGGGAGTTTTTGTGTGGTTCACCCTGCATTTTATTTTCCCTTCGCTTGCTATTCACGTCAATATACCTACCTGTAAATAGTGAAGACCCAAATGAGACAGCTCCTGCAGGGTCTGCACTATTTACAAGTTACCAGTGCACTCCACAGCAGTAATTGCACAGCGAAATACTTGTACACAGTGAAGATATATGTAACTATACAACAGGACATGGGTAAAGAAGGAGACATGTATTTTAAAATTAAGCAAGAGTAGGGTTGACCTGCCACATAGCTTAATGTCGGTACTAATTTGAAAGCCTGGCTTAGAAGTGTTTTACTGTAGTCTATATCAACCCTTCTCTTGCTGAATTTTAAAATACATTTGCGACCACCAAACAGGGGCATAATTCTGGGTGCCAGAGGCTGGTGGTAGCTTAATGTAGGACGAAAGTTATACAGAAACGTCCCATAGGAGCGTTCTGCATTACTTTCGTCCTTCATTAAGCAATCACCTGCTTATAAAGACAGAAATGTTAATTTAGTGGTTGGTCGCAGTAGAGGGGTACTACTGTTTATATTTGGATACATTTAACTGTATGATGCGCCTCATATATCGTAACAAACAACAGATTTACAATGGAGTTATGGCCCTTTTTTACTTTCAAATAGCCATTTTATATAAAACATGTGTCCGTTTCTTTGAACTAAATTGTCCGATTCTATTGAAATATCTATAGTTAAATTACCATCTTATTGAGCGACGAAATGATCCTCTTAGCTTGTCCATGTGCTTAACCCATTTATTCCTATGTTATTTAACCCATTCCCACATAGGCTATATTTAGATGCAATCACTTTGAATAAATCTACCGAAAAGGAGCATTAACTAGAGAAAAGGAAAATTTTAGAAATATATATTTTGAAACCATTGTGATGAATAGAGCATTTGCTCCTATAGGAGCAAATGCTCTATTTATCACAATGGTTTCAATATGTGATTTTTACAGAGGCATAGAAAGGCGTATTTATGGAGGAAAGGGTTAAGTCCGTCTAGATCTTTTATTGGAACCCATGCATTTTTCATATTGAGGGGGCACAGCAAACAACATATGTACTGGTTTCAACCACTGAGAAGACAGTGCAGTAAACAGTGCAGACCTTGATCAGATGGATAATTCAGGAGCACACTTATCTGGGTCTACACTGTTTGCCTATGCCCTTTGTAAGGGACACTTTGAAATAATGGGTAGAACGTTCTTTTTTAAATGTTTATCGCATTTAAATATGTCAATGATACTAAAATATGTCAAGGATACTATAATATGGCGAGGTTTTTATTCCATCCATTAAATGAATACCATGCAAATCAGACATCTTACTTGCAAAAGCTGTGTAACTATATCATATATGAATGTCTGTAAAATGCCATAAAAGTAATGATTTGAATTATTTGAATCCTTGGTAACCGTCTCATTCGATAGTTTATGCGTTTTCATTGTTTTCTCTAATAGTCCTTCCTTAATACAAAAGATCGAGCGCGAGGCAGGAAACAGAAATCCCTATTACTGCTTAATTTTATCAATTTAAGATTTGTCACTCGGCCATTTGAAATAAATAATTGAACGTGAAACAACACCGCGACAAAGTCGACCTGACTTTCATATAAAACAGATACGATCCAACTCAGACACAAAATTTTATCGGGATCCACGTCAATTGTTTCTCATACGCATTTACAAATCGGAAGTAAGAGGAATGTGCTGAACATCAGTTTTAGCAGAAATCCAAAGTTATAGCGCAATAAGGGTAAACAACTTCACTGCATGTTTCCGATCATTTGCGATTACCTTAGAACCTGTCTAAAGCGAGCATCAAGTAAAGTCTTATAACACGTATGTAAGGCGGCTGGTAGCTTAATGCAGGTCAAAAGTAATGCAGAAGGCTCCTATAGGAGCTTTCTGCATTACTTTTGTCCTGCATTTAGCAACTTCATGCTTTTTAAGACTCTTATGTTCAATAAATGACTGGTCGCTTGAGATAAGTTCTACTGTATGACCATGCTATAATGTTGAAGACGATATCAACGTTTCAGAAGTGTCTTACAGCATGGCAAGGTTAAGATCATGACAAGCCTGAGATCCTTATCACGAACACGGTCTCGTTTCGTATTGCAAAGAAATGTGTAAATTTAATGCATTAATTACAATAACACGCAAATATCATTAAATGCTTTTAGATATCCGCCAAAATGGAATGCAATTTCATAGAATCCGAAGTAAAACTTAATAAATATTGCTTTGTTTAATATTTCCTGGTCGTTTTTTATATATATCCGTTTACTTTAGATTTCTCCGTTTAACCTTTAGCCTACTATGTGCTGATGAGTGAATGCCTATGCAAACAGTTTGGATCCAGATGAGACGCCGAGTAACTCGTCGTCTCATCAGGATCGTAACTGTTAATCATTCTAATTGCACTTTAATTGACACATTGACCAAAGCTTGAACTTTGAAAATGTAGTAGGTGAAAGTTTCTGTAAAATAATTTGCTCAGCAGGCTAAAGGTTAATCGAGCTTCATTCTGTTGATCACGCTAATGTACCAGAAGCGACATTATATTCCAAAGTCCCTAGTAGTAATTTATATTTGCATCATATGTCTGGATTATGCAGCCCAATTTCCAACGACCCACGTGACTATATTTTGCATCGACACTAATGAAACTATTTATTGCTCGTTACAATGAGAGAGGGAGCGAGTCAGAAACCTTCGTTAGGTCTTTTCGGCATATGTTCCGAGACAATTAACTGAACTAATTATTCCTGTGTTTTCATAACCCTTTACTCAATGAATACGCCTTTCTACACCGAGAAGACCCATAGCAGGGTCTACTGTAATCTGTTTGTTTATGAAATAATATAAGATACCATTTTGTAGTTTCTGCATTTTTTTTAAAATTCCCGTGTTCATGTGTCATTATAAACATGATTCTAATTAATATTCATGGTGTCATTTTTTCTTACACGAATATTCATGCAGTAAATGGTTAAATGGAGCAAATGCAAACTATATGCCGACGAATTAGTCATCATTTGATTCGGGTATGAATCGTTTGCAACATCAATTCTTGCACAAAAGTTGCTGTTTAAGTCTCGCTAGACCATGTATTAACCAGGCGATTCTCGTGCTTACACGCTTTGGGAACAAACTTGGGGGATGCTGTTCCATCCTGACAAGTGTAACATTCTCCGTGTTTCACGATTAAGGTCACCGGTTGTGAGTAGGTACACCCTCTAAGGCCAGGTACTGGAAACCATTGACTCAGCAAAGTACCTTGGTGTGGACATTAGCACACAAAGGCCAGTACCTACTTTGCATTTGTCAGGCCTCATGTTGAATACTGTGCCACTGTCTGGAATCCTCATACAACTGCAGCCAAACACAAGATTGTGATGGTACAACAACGTGCTGCAAGGTACACACCACAGTCAGGTACCGAAACACCAGCAGTGTGAGCAGCATGTTGGGCGATCTGGGCTGGGAGAGTCTGGAATCAAGGAGAGACAAAGCACAGCTAGTCATGCTCTATCAAGTAATCAAGTACAGGGCTGCAGTTTCCCTTCAACTTGTGTTTGGAAGGGAGTCATCTGTGGTTAGGTCTTTCTGCTGTTCAAGATATAAAAAACAAGTTCTGCAGGACATCGCCATCAGCGACAAAGCAACGTCACGATCACTGTCGACGTAACTCCCTGGGAAAGTACTTGTGCTAGCTTTATGTTGGAGCATGCCTAATACCTAGGGCTTGAACTCCTCCGAGTTACCGACAATCTAGTCGGGGGTTACAGGGTGACCAGTTTCCATGTTGCTACGAGGAAGCACTACGTATGGATTGCTGATGAGACCAACGCATTCCGGGTTTTTCACTTGACTTTCAACTATGCAGCGTTTGACACTGGGAAAGGAAGATGGTAAGCAAAGTTCGCCAAGGTAAAACGCCGGTCGAATCGCTTCAACAAGTATGATACATAATTATGCAGTGTGAGTAAGATAGATTAAGATAAGAACTATGCCCTGAAATATAGAAACTGTTCATTATATTAATAAAAAGAACAAAAAAAACCCCAAAATAAACGAACATTGATTTTGGATAATTACTAACAATGGTCTATATGTTTTCTAACTAAACCTCATAGGGACTATGAAATTACCTACACATATTCGTTGCTGAATTGATCTATAATTCAGAGACAATTGGTTAAGGTGGTTCAATGTTTATCTGCCATGGATCAAATGACAAAAATGCACATTTTGACTTCAGTTGATACAGAATAACTTTATAAGTATCACAATGAAATATACCATATTTACAATTATATTTGAGTTTTTTCAAAGCTGTTTTGTATTCTGCTTAAAACAAAGACATGCTTTATACAAAAATCAGAATAACCCGTAGTCTGAGTTTCACAGTGTTTGCTATTTGGCATGTGTTACTTTAAATTAATGTGGTGCAACAGTAAGTATACTGTCATCTCCTTTTGGAGAATCTTGGGACTTATGCCATAAATAAATACAGTTGAACTTCGATATCTCGAACTCGGATAAGTCAATTTTCGGGATAACTCGAACTAAAGTTCGGTCCTTCAAAAACTTACAATACAGAATAGCTCTAAAATATATCACTATGTACAGTAAAGTTCCGCTAATGCGACCACCTGAAAGAGGTATAAGTCTGGGTGCTAGGTGCAGGTGGTAGCTTAATGCAGGACAAAAGTAATGCAGAAAGCTCCTAGAGGAGCTTTCTGCATTACTTTTGTCCTGCATTAAGCAACCACCTGCTTATAAAGGCACTCATGTTTATTCATTAAGTGGTCGCATTAGAGGGGTTTTACTGTATGTCTGAAAACACATGCAACAGCATAATGCAGCTCTAAAGTAATGTTGAAGGCTCTTACAGGAGCTTTCATCATTAATTCAGACCTACATTACGCTGTGAACTTGAGAGCGTGTCCAGATTAGAAATCGGATAACTCGAACTTCTGTTATCTCGAAGTAATTTGTATAGTTTCTTGGAGTTCGAGACAGCGAAGATCGACTGTACTCTGAAACATGTTTTACAGAAAGTTTTAGTCTATTACTGTATTTCTTTTTATTAACATAAAATAAAATGTACTGAATTACTAGCTAAATTTGATATTAATTGAAACGAGTGTACACACATTACAAACAAACAAACAATATTCGTTTTTATCACATAATTGCGACTGTTTGATTGATGTCATAATTACTGTGTGTAATGGAAATGTAATTGTTTGACCCAAACAATCACGAGACACGCTATCTGTGCATAAGTTTTATAAAATAAATCCCATGGAGATACGCGACCTATTAGTACTTTAGTAATTAATATATTATTTTAACATAGAGTAGACGTATTTCAATTCGATGGGCTATTTAATCGTTAGTTTGAAATAATATATTCTACCATTTTGGAATCCGTACATTTGTAAAATTCTTTGAGATATGTACTGGATAATTAACACTTAACGATATCTTCTGCTCATACTTTCGAAACAAAAGTAAGTTCAGAATCTGAATCTATGTGACTTGAAATTAAGGTTGTGTTAACGATCACGGTAAAACAAGAGTTTTTTTATCGATAAAAGTAGAATATTAGATAATTATTGCGGAAACCAGCGAGAACGTGTCCGCTATTCACCGGAATATGTCGTAAAATCAATTATTTGTACCGGACGTATCTCGATATGTCGATAAACATGTGGTAAATGATTAGACAGTACACAGGTCCAGATAAGATGATGAAATAGCAATTTTCAAGAATAACTTCTTTACTTTTCCACCAAACCCTGTGTTATGACCACTCTTTAGATACGTCTCGAAGCGACGATTCTAAAATGTAGTCATAACATAGGATTTATTGGAGAAATGGCGATTTCAATATTTGAGTACGCACGTTTATCTGTATATCTCACGGTTGTCGTCCTCTTTCACATTAGTTTAATTAACACATTATCCCCTAGTGACGCATTTTTGCGCATCTATAAAAGTCACTTTATGAAATCATTGTGATAAGTAGATCATTTGCTCCTATAGGAGCTCATGCTCTATTTATCACAATGGTTTCAAACTACAAAATTCTATAGTTTCCCCTTCAACTAGTTAATGCTCCTTTTCGGTAGATAAATTCAAAGCGGTTGGGTCTAAAAATAGCTGAGGAGAAAATGAGTTAACTTTCGACAGACCTGTGTCAGCTTTTGTTGCAAACACCTATACAATAAATGTATTGTAATCGTTGTTCAGAAATTGATCCAGAGCCTATCGGAGCTTCGCCGAACATGTCCGCCGAATTTGACAGTTTTCCATTTTCTGAACGAGTCCGCCTTTTTCTAACGATATTAAAGACAGTTTGTTTCCTTCCAAGAACTTTTTATATATTTTTATATTTTGTTGTTTAAAGTATGATGCTTGCAAATAAAAAAAGAAAAAAGGGGATTACAGACTTTATTTTTGAGTACATGTAATTACAATGAAATAAACATAAGCGTGCTTCCTTCCTTTTACATACAGGACAGTACAAAATTCATGACATCAGTGATATTTTCGTAAATTTCTGAGAAACCTATCCAAGATTTATTTCAAATTTTCACATTTTGTGCTTTATAGTATCCTTAACATGAAATAAAAAAGAAATATGTGGGTTGCAGGCTTCGTTTTTAAGTAATTACTTAATCTTACACCTAGTGGTAATGAAAATTACGCCAAACTGGGCGACGTCTTATTACGTCACATTACTATGACGTCGTACCAATTTGTTTATTGTACTCCCGTGCCGGATTTTCCTGTTTGATTTTAAGTTTTTATTCGTTCGACTAATTATATTTTATCAATTTTTTCTTGTGTAATCGAAATTGTTGATACATTTAAGGTTTGTAAATGTTGGTCGAAATAAGTGGTTCGAAATTAGTGTCATCAAGAATACCGGTACCGGTTGTTTCCTTTGTAGAGAATATTCGGCGCAAACAGCTGCACAGAACTTACTACCGAAATCGTCTTTAAAGTATTAAGATATCAGCAATATTTGGGTTAATACGAATATACCGTGGGAAAGTAGGCCGTACTCATTATTGAAATGATATGAGTAAACTTAATAAAACGTTTGAGATTAATTGATTTAGTATATACATTTAGTTATACGTTAGTATAAACAAAAGTATTTGCAGTACACTCTTCCAATTTACCTGTCCGTATCCATGTAAGACATATCCATGTAAGACATATCCATGTAAGACAGATATTCAAAGAATGTTGGGGTCTTCATTGTGAGTGCTCATGAGGCTGTGGGTTAAAAATAGTCATGCGATAACAGATAGTCTCCTATAACTCTACATAGAGTGGCAATGTACTTTTTTTTTATCATATATGTATGTATTGTATGCTTGATGTACATTGATGAGACAGAAATAGATAAATAAACCTATATTTCCAGTCATCATAAATTCTGGGAATGTTATTGGCTGAGACCGCCCACGTGAACGGGGTGTAAGAAACCATGCACCCCGTTTGATCCGAGGTGTGCGGAATCAAGTTTTTCACGTGGCAGATCTGTTTTGTTTCATCATCGATTCGCGTAAACAAACTCAATTTCTATGTTTTTTAAGGCGGTTATTTCCTAAACGGATTTAATTCATAACAAGAGTACCGCATACGGTACATAATACGCCCAATTGCAAACTTTCTCTAATTCAACATGCCTTATAAGTGTTGACATTTTCTAATCTGTGCTTCAGATCTTGATTTCCATATTAAGGTGATACTATTTTTTAAAAAAATGAAGTGAATATCTTATTAAATAAAAAAGTTACAGCTAATCCTCATTTTTGCAGATTTTTGTAAAGTGCAACGGCCATAACTCTGTAAAGACAAACTGAATGAACCTCAAAATAAACTCAGCTTCAAATTTTGTTGCTTAAAACATTTGTTTTAAGTTTCATTTATATCATTTTAATAGTTTTCCCAGAAAACAATAGACAAACTAAAAGTTGACCGACTAACAAAGCGACGAACACATGAAGTTCAAGGACCATAACTTTAGAACAAAATGACATATCAAAACCCCCGCAATATATGTGAAAATTCACATTAAGGTTTAACCATATAAAAAAATTGAAGTAAATATCATTTCAAATGGAAAAGTAATGGCCATCCTCATATTTGCATAGATTTGCATTATTTTTTTTAAGTGCAAAGGCCATAACTCCGAAACAACAAATCAAATGATCCTCAAAATCAACTCGGCATCAGATCTTGATGCATTAAACATTTGTGTGAAGTTTCATTAATATCTCTCAAATAGTTTTCCCAGAAAACAGCGGACAAACTATTTGCATTATTTTTTAAGGACAAGGGCCATAACTCTGAAACGAAAAATCAAATGATCGTCAGAATCAATTCAGTTTCTGATCTTGATGCATTAAACATTTGTGTGAAGTTTCATTAATATCTCTCAAATAGTTTTCCCAGAAAACAGCGGACAAACTATTTGCATATTTTTAAGGACAAGGGCCATAACTCTGAAATGAAAAATCAAATGAACCTCAGAATCAACTCAGCTTCAGATCTTGATGCATTAAACATTTGTGTGAAGTTTCATTAATATCTCTCAAAATAGTTTCCCCAGAAAACAGCGGACAAACTATTTGCATGTATTCGCATTATTTTTTAAGTAAAAGGGCCATAACTCCAAATTGACAAATCAAATGAACCTCAGAATCGAATCGACTCAGCTTCAGAACTTGATGCATTAAACATTTGTGAGAAGTTTCATTAATATCTCTCAAATAGTTTTCCCAGAAAACAGTGAACAAACTATTTGCATATTGTTTAAGGACAAGGGCCATAACTCCAAAACGACATATCAAATGAACCTCAGAATCAAATCAGCTTCAGATCTTGATGCATTAAACATTTGTGTGAAGTTTCATTAATATCTCTCAAATAGTTTTCCCAGAAAGCAGCGGACAAACTATTTGCATATTGTTTAAGGACAAGGGCCATAACTCTGAAATGAAAAATCAAATGAACCTCAAAATCGACCCAGCTTTAGATCTTGATGCATTAAACATTTGTATGAAGTTTCATTAATATCTCTCAAATAGTTTTCCCACAAAACAGCGGACAAACTATTTGCATATTTTTTAAGGACAAGGGCCATAACTCTTAAATGAAAAATCAAATGAACCTCAGAATCAACTCAGCTTCAGATCTTGATGCATTAAACATTTGTGTGATGTGTCAATAATATCTCTCAAATAGTTTTCCCAGAAAACAGCGGACAAATTATTTGCATGTATTTGCATTATGTTTTAAGTAAAAGGGCCATAACTCCAAATTGACAATTCCAATGAACCTCAGAATCGACTCAGCTTCAGATCTTGATGCATTAAACATTTGTGTGAAGTTTCATTAATATCTCTCAAATAGTTTTCCCACAAAACAGCGGACAAACTATTTGCATATTTTTTAAGGACAAGGGCCATAACTCTGAAATGAAAAATCAAATGACCCTCAGAACTAACTCAGCTTCAGATCTTGATGCATTTAACATTTGTGTGAAGTTTCATTAATATCTGCCAAATAGTTTTCCCAGAAAACAGCGGACAAACAAAATGTTGACGGACGAACGAACGAACGGACGAACGGACGGACGGACAGGGCCACGACAATATACAACCACCTTTATTAGGTGGGCGTATAAAAACTGTCTAGCATCTACACACATGGATGAAAACAACTTATGTATCAATTACATGTTAGTATCTTACTTCTTCTCTTTTTCCCAATTACCCAAAACTTGATTACTTACAGCGCGTGCAAATTAGCGCGTTAGTTTGAGTGACTTCAGACGTCATTTTTGGGCTTTATTGACACCTGTGCCAGATTGCACGCACTGTAAGAAAACAATTTTTGAGGGATTAAATCTACAGAATTTCGTTAGGTTATGCATGTATTCTTTCTTGTAACGGACCCAGTCTGGGTTGCGCTCAGGAAAAACGGAATCCAAACCCGTTATACAAACCCGTACACCCTGCTTATAATATCTATTAGCTGAATTGTTATGATAGAACATCAACACAGGGTGTTTACTCTTTGCAGAAAGTGTAAAAGCACATCTATATAACCCCCATAACAACTAGAGCAGATTTGTATCAGATGGCTCTAACAGAAGCCGTCTGATGTTGGTCTACTTTGTTAGCAATGTGGTGATGAGGCTTCTGTATGGGGTAAAGGATTAAAAAGGTATTTTAGATTAACTGTTTCGGCGCCAAATTTCTAATTGTCGTCTGCAATCCAAGTTTGATAAATCATCCAGTAAATTTAGGAAATGGGATAGATAGATACAAATGTCAAAGGAATAAAGCACATATATAGAAATAGAAATTGAATTAAAAAGTGGAGTCCCTGATCAGACGCCGTCTTGAAAAGGCGGTGTCTGATCTTGAACTGCACTATTTGTAATGGTGCATTTATGCGACATATGGCGGTGAAAGGCTAAATAGTAATTCCATAAGTTATTGTTGAATCACCTTAAATGTAGAAACGTAACGAGTAAGTGTTGGTTATTAACCTTTAGTCTGCCTTGGGCGGATGAGTGAATACCTTTACAAACAGTGTTGATCCAGATGAGACACTGAGGTGCTCGGCGTCACATAAGGATCATAAAGATCCAAATTGTTTAATGCTCTGACCTTGTTTAAATGAAATGCATGACAACTGAAGTTGATGGCATTTACTACGAACAAACATTTGTTAACAGGGCTACAGGTTAAGGACAAAATGATATTGGTCTAAACTCATCTACAACCACTTTGACCTCACTTGTTAACTATAGAATGTCATACACCTGGCAACGTTAGTAATAAAACAATGCTTTATATTGTACCAGGATATGTAAGCCATACATTGACAGGCAATGTTAACAAAATATGTCGTCATAGGTTTATATAGGGTGATTATGTTTGTTTTTGCATTTATCTGGATATATGGGATTTGTGCGGACATTTATTTAAGCGCCTAAGCATAATATAAAGGCGGTCAAACAAATGAATTGACCAGTCTGGCGGAAGCTGTTTCTAAGACATCTGACACTAAATAAATGATAACTGACAGCTGATTAACGTTTCCGGATTTGTATCTGCTACAATCAACAATTCAGGAATAATTCTTGCATTTAAGTGTCAGAAATACGTGAATACGCACAAAGATATTTAATTACAAACTTCCATCCAAATCTGTACAGTAGTATTCTTACTACAAACATTTTTGATCTCGAAGTTTTATTTCATTTCTTGAAATTCCTTGCAATGCAATATTTGGAGTTTTATTTAAATCAAACAAAATAATTTAGAATCTCAAAATCTCATTTAAATGTTACAATTTACTATTGTAGGAGAACACTTTTAATTAGACTGTAGAACAATTAATTATGTGACGAAACTGCATATACGCTATCAGAAATAGAACTTAAATCTTGCCATTGTTTGTGTTAGTAGAATGAATTCCACAAACGTTTTGGAATATAACATTAATTTAATTATATTCTAAGTATGCGTGTATTTGACGGTTAATTTGCTTATTTATTAAACAACTAGTCTTATTTGGATTTTATATAATTATTATGTTCATATGTGTGCCGAATCGTGCACTCATTCAAACCAAACCTTCATAACGGCAGGCAACAGAGGGTGACATAATATCTTTAATTTGTTAGATATCTTGTTACTCTACATCATAGAATGATCGTATAAATTGTACTGTTTGATTCCGTACAGCGTTGGCCAAACCTTTAAATTTCTATGAACCCAGTTTCTTTCAAATATGATTGATATATCTTTTCTTGTGCTACACGTCGCATAGTCTGATTTTATATGACGAAACCAATTCTGACTATGACCAATCAGCTGATTAATAGGTGGGGAGAATTTCGCTTTCTTTTTGGTTAACGGTTTCCTGTTTAACCACACTTATGCAGTTAAGTTTGTATACACATATCATCGAGTTTTAGATGTTATCCAAATATGTTATTAGTTGCAATGTTTGGGCTTCGCTGAAATGGAGACATCTGTTTCATGCACAACAAGCCGTATGTGAAGTTTCTACAAACTATTAGACTTTCAATATCTCTTTCGAAGATAACAAATGGTCACAGGGAAGGGTCAACATCGTATTCGGTTATAAAAATGTTCTAACGCAACTTACCCTATATGAGCGTATATGCTAATCAAACTAAACTACTTTTCGCTTAATTTTTCAGAAGTTGCAACATGTCTTCAATGGCCGATTCACCATGTTAATCAAGTTATGAATCATCTCTAACTATGTCACCCGTACTTTTATGTTTGTCTTGTGCCTTTGTTTTGACTCATCTGTGACCTACTATGCCACCTTACTTTAATGTTTGTCTTGTGCCTTTGTGTCTTTTTTTACTTGTACGTTTATTGGTGTTTGAGATGTTCATCTCTCTCTCTCTCTCTCTGTCTCTCTCTGTGTCTCCCTCCCTCTCTCTTTCTCTCTCTCTCTCTCTCTCTCTCTGGACAGAGCTTGTATCGATTTGTTTTTAAATATAACCTGTCAAATGTTAACACTATTTTGTAAGGCAATGAATGCCCTGTTATATCTCTTTCGGATACCATGAGAGATAACTGGTTAGTACACCCGCTTCTGAGCATTTAAGGCCTTGATTCGACCAGGGTCGGACTAGCATGGGAAAGGACGAATCTCATTTTTCTCCGAGTGTTAATTCCTTCATAAGTCACCATATGAGGCATCAACAGTATTTGGCATAAATATGTTGTAATTTCATTATCAATGTAGAATGAAATATAAACTTGCGTCTTGTATGTGATTTTCTCCTGTATATGTTTGTTTGTGTATGTGTATACATTACTATATAAATTGCTTTCTGTCGGTGTTTTGGTGATGGTTGCGTTTTGTGTGTAGCTTTTTCTGCTTGACTGTACTATATTTTTCATTTATAATAACTTGGTGTAGCTGCTTAATTATAAATGGTGTAATGAAAATCGTTACAAAGCGAAAAGATAGCTAGGTATGCATTCGTGCGAAATAAAACAATAGAAAATAAGCAAAATTTCATTAATATGAAAACATAATTATAATTAAAACGAACCGAAAAGCGGTTGCATAAACAAACTGAACGAGAACATTTATCTAAACTCAGTAAATCGAATCCTAACCAATTCTGGAAAAGGGTCAAACGTCATAACAAACTATACGCAAATAGTGCTTGAACAATACAACTAAATGACTTACGCGAACATTTTAAAGCTCTTTATAACACTGAAATGGGCGCAGAACACTCCAACGATGATTATAACGAAACATTTATAGATGAAAACCGGAACAAAGAAATAACATTGCACGATTTAAAGGGTGTTGTCTTTTCACAAAATAACAATGAGGTAATAAGATGATAAGATTAATACAACTGGAAATACTATAATCACAAATTATTTTAAACATATTAACAAAGTGATCGTTAAAGCATGACAAAATAACATCTTACCCGTTTGGACTCCAAAAAGGATACTGCACAATTAAATGTATATTTACACTGCATGCAATTATTGCAAACATATTATGGTTGAGAAAAAATATATATATTGCGCTTTCATTGACTTGAAAAAAAAGCTGTTTTGACAAATTAGATAGATCATTCATATAGCAAAACATAATACTCAGAAACCGTCAGCTCTAAATTTGTTCAGGCAACAATGGCTATGTACCAGTTTGTCAGATCAATGTACTCAGAATTCATTAGCCCAAACATCGGGTTCAAGCAGGGGAACCCGAGCTTAAGTCTTATGTTTTTATTTTTCCTTTTTAACGACATAAAGAAAAATAATAATTCAGATATTAAAGATTTTTTTCCGATAAATGAAATAAAGGGTTTCTGATTAATGTTTCATATTCACGCGACTGTACTCGCAGAAACGCCGTAGACACTTCAGGCGATCTTAAATGATCGTGATACATATTGCCAATCATGACGCCTAAAGATAAATGCCATCAACACTGAGATTAATATTTTCGTAAAAGGACGCCATTCAAGATACAGTTTTACGATTAACAATACTGTTTTAGATATTGTTGATTCATTTAATTTTTTCGGAGTAAAACTCTTTAAAAACGGATTTGATATAGAACACAAACATAGAACACACAAATATTTAGCACAACATTCAAAACATACATTAATGCATAATCTGTTTTATAGTTTTGAACCAGATAGAGTTAACAACAACCGACAAAGGCAGACTGTTTGATTGTTTGGTGGGATATATTCCAGTGGAGTTTTTGCTACTGACCGTGCCAAGGCGGTACTCTCTTTGTCACCCTTCCTTTTGTTTGCCTCGCGTCTTTGTGTTTGTGATTTTGTTCATGTGTGGAATGTTTGTCTCTGGTTCCTGTGTGTCTTTTGGTGGTTTCTGTGTTCATCTCGTGTGTGAGTGTGTGTTTTGGTGCGTGGTTGTGTGTGTATGTGTGTCATGCTGTCTATCGGTGTTTTGATGGTGGTTGCGTCTTGTATGTGGCTTTGCCTGCTTGACTTTACTACTTTTCCATTAACTATGGTGCGGAGGTTTCGGGCTATCATGAGTGTAAATATATAGAATTGACACACTGTAATTTGTTTCGAAAAGCATTCAGTGTCAAAAAGTCAACATATATAGATGGTATGTGGAGAGTTAGGAAGACATCCACTAAAATCCAAAGACACCTTTTTTGGTGAAGTATTGGCTAAAGATTATACACTCAAATAATCCAATCTTGAAAATGGTATACACACAGCTAAAACGCGATAAAAAAATTTAAAAAAAAATACATATGGAGGTATCAATTGGGCTTATCAAATAAAGCATTTACTTACGGACATTGTTATGGCTAACCTATGGCAAATCAGGATAACTTGAACACTGATCTAAATTTATAAATATATAAGATTTCTTGACGTGTATATGCAATCCTGGTATGAACATATCAACAATTCAAGACGTCTTTCATCGCAGTGTATATATAAACATGAATTCAAATCAGTAAGACACCTTAGTTATATAAAATCAAACAAATTTAGAATTTCGGTAACAAACTTTCGATTATCATCACATGATTTAGAAAAAGAAGCATAAGGATACACAAACGTAGCAAAAGAAGACCGAAACTGCACAACAATGCAGCATGAATGCTATTGAAGAGGAAATAGAGGATCTGTTGCGAGTTGTCTTTTAAGATCACATGTTCCTAAACAAGCCTTAGAAAATGTCATTAAGCGGGCCTTGGCGAGCTTAATAACATGTTCTTGGTGAGTTTAGGAACATGTGATCTTAAAAGACAACGATCATCAGATTCGTTTTCTCACATAACAAAAAGTGTATTTTCGTCGTTTAAATGACATGTAAACATCGGTTTCCATGGCTAGACGTCATATATAATGTATGACGTCATATATGTTCTAAAGTGATCTTACAAGTGTTACACATAAGAGAATCTTAACCCGTTGTTCTTACTCGGAGATTAGGGAAGGTATATGAGAATATCATTTCCTATTAATATGTCCAAAATACAGAGAACTCATACACAAGTATTTTAAACCATATTTCTGCTCCTGGCCAACTGTCAATAAATCAATTCTCTAACTTCATGTCACCATACTCCAAATCTGCAATCATCAGCATATCTAAATACTTATGTTTTACATTTAAATCAAGATAAAAAAAAAGATATTGGTGAAGTATTGACTAAAGATTATACACTCAAATAATCCAATCTTGAAAATGGTATACACACAGCTGAAACGTGATACAGAATATTTAGCCTATGAGGGGATGGTTCAGAGATCTATAACTTTCAAACTAATTATAAATGACTCTCCAAACTTCGGCGGTTAACAAATATATTTTGAAATAACCGTACCTTGGTTTTGAATGGGCGGACAATTTATTGAATAATTTAGTATATGTGTTAGACAACTTATCGTCCGCCCTGCGATCACCGACCAGAATGTAAGATAATTTATACTAGCTAAATGCATATTGTATATAAACTATGTAAAACATCGCCCCGTACTGCATTCTCAGTGTTGTCATATTTTCTGATCCTTCGGGATCATTAGTTTTGATGGTATACGGTTTTAAAATTGAATTCTGCTTAAGCCTGGGCTTGTGGTCGTGAGTAGTGTTGCACTTTTAATTTTTACTCATGTACAGACTCAGTGAAGCCGAGTCTGCACGTTTCTCCTTTGGTATTGCTACTTTTGCTTTTGAAGGATCATCCATTTTCAGAATTTATTCAATTGCAGCTTTTTTTATTCGTTTTGTTCTGCATTAAGCAGTCACGTGCGTTTAAACTTTTGAATGCGGGAAACGAATGAGTTATCATTAGAGGACCAAGATCATGGAAGAGCTTTATAATCAATGTCTGCATGTTTGTCATTCAAAATCTCCTCGCAAATTATTCTCTGTCATTCTGGACTGACTCAATTGTTAACTCTTTTCCTAATAAATACGCCTTTGCAAACAGAGTAAACCCAGATCAGACGGCCTATGTTTGCTTATGGAATAATATAGATCTGCTTCTACAGTTTTTCCTTAAGAGAAAACTTCTAAGAGTAACAAGCCATTCTAAAAGAATCCTGACGTCATCATTTCTTTCACGAATTTTTATGGAGTAAAGGCTTAAACAATGATGGACTCTTTATGTTTGAAAGTTCTGCGCTCATTTACGAAGCCGTCGTTTTGTCTAACCCTGAATGTGCGAACGTCGACCATAGCTGCACTGTTTTTCGTTCAAATTATTATCATTAGTGATATAGTTTGATACAATTCTTTAAATTGATATTCAGACAAGGATGAGGAGGCAGTTTTAATTGTTAAGCAGAATATGATTTAAAGGAACTGTAAACACATTTAACCCTTTCTCTCATATTGACGGTTTTTGACGACTCTGTAAAAGTCACTTTGTGAAACCATTGTGATAAAAAGAGCATTTTCTCCTATAGGAGCAAATGCTCTATTTATCACAATGGTTTCAAACTACAAAATTGTAAAATTTCCCTGTTCTCTAGTTAATGCTCCTTTTCGGTAGATTTATTCAAAGTGGTTGTATATAAAAATAGCCTATGAGGTAATAGGTTAATGGTACAGTAAAGCCTCTCTTAACCGGACGTTGATATATAGGGAATATTACACGAATTTACGATATGAAGGGTTGTATCACACTCGTGGCTGTGTGTCCGTAGTATTCTCGAGCGTAGGAGCGTCGAGTGAGAATATTATGACCAAACAACCACGAATGTGATACAACCCTTCATATCGTCACTTCGTGTAATATTCCATTTATTATATACCTGTTTAAATAAAAGAACGGTTAACTACGATTTGCAGTTGATATGGTTATGATGGAACTATGCATTCTGTTAATAGTTTTTCACCCAGTCATCTAAGATCAGATTGTCACTGCTTCAGAAGAGAACATGTAAAATGGCATAATTAAAAGTTACGGAAGATTGATCCGATGGATTGATGGCGTCCTCTTTTGTAACCCTTTCAGGATAGGGAAAGAGTCACTACCGTCCTTTGAAAACACCTATAGACCCAGATGAGAGGAATCTTAGAGGAACCCCCTCTTCAGGGTATGCACTGTTTGTCATGTTACAATTTTCTAAAACAAAATACAATCTTGAATATTCATGGTAAGTTTTACCGGTTTTAAATATTAGAATAGTCCATTAAAAAAATCAGCATTGAAAGGGTTAATGGCGGATTTGCCGTCGAGAATATTCTATTTATGCGTGGTTTCTCGGTTAATCAGAAGATACATTGCTGTAATTTCTCGAGTCGGTCTCGACATGAAATATGTGATTTGTTTCATTCGAAACGAATTCGTAATATGATATTGTCATTAGTCAGAGCCACGTGGATGCCTCTTTAATGAGTGTAAGGCGTTATTAATGATATTGTAAAAATAACTCATTGGTCATGAACTCCTCCAGGTAACTGATAAAACGTTAAAAAAGGTATGATTTTATTTCATTGAGTACAAAACAAAAATCAGACCTAAACCATTACCCCATGAATACGCATCTGTATGCGTTTGCAAACAGAGTAGACCCAGATCAGACGGCTCCTATACGCCTGATCAGAGTCTGCTCAGTTCGCTTATGGTATATGCAGACATCAATCTACAGTTTCTGCCATGACCTTTAAAAACCGTGTTCATGTACTATTGTAACAATTAATCTAGTTAATTGTTTCATGATTTCACCACTTCTTACATGAATGTTTATGGAGTAAAGCGTTAAATGTTTGATAAAATTAATGGGGTTGTTGGGAAACCCGTATAGTTCTGTTTTAAAAACACGTTGTCAAGAATGAAAAACTATTGTTTAACCCTTTCCCTGTTCTATATTAATAGCAAATTTCAGTACCTACTGAATATTCATGGAAAAAGTAGTTACAACAAAATATGGAATGTGGAACATTGTAGCCAGTTTTGAAAGTAAAGAAGCATATATTTTAAATTCCATTAGCAAACAGAGCAGACCCTGATTAGACGGCTCCTATAGGAAAACACGTTTTTCTTACTACACTGTTTTTCATACTACACTGTTTGCCTACGTCCCATATATGGGATCGTGGGAAAAATGGGCTAGTAATAGATCAAAAGAAACCATTCTATTATATGTGTTGAAAGCAAGATCGTAAAGGCTTCTGGACAAACTAGTTATCCTTAGTCCGAAAATCAAGACAACAATGACACCTATTTGCACGGATAACGTGTAACAATCGAAAGAACCGTGTGGACCTTTTAGTGCCGTATATATTACAAGAGTACATTGAATAAATCGCAGTCAATCAGTAGATATTTATTTCAGGAGCTAGCTATCAGCGTGGAACATGGAACCTACAAATGCGGCACCCTTCACCAAAAATCGGCATTTCATCGGGAAATAAGTAACATGGTATGAGGTTTAAAGCTCTTGAGAAGCAAAACACTTGAATATCATATTTCATCCAGAAATGACAAGAGGACGTATATCAGTCTACATATACTACAAAACATAAACAGATCGAAGACAATGCTAAATATCTATCAGTTTACTGAAGCAGTGTTGTTAGCTTCGTACACCCTAAACTGACAGTAAAAACTCAATATTTCGAATTATTAGTAATAAATAAGTACGAACGTTTTCGGCAAGGTAGATTTTTCAAACAGGCTAAACCCCAGAGGAGCTTTCTGCACGACCCCTCCCCCCTATGTTAAGCTGTCACATGTCAAGAATAAAGATAATGATACTTGTTTTAGTGTTTATAGTTTATGAAAAAGGCTACTACAGAATTTTCTATTACCTTTTATTTCAAGTTATATTCAAGGTATGTTGTGACATTTTGAACGTAGTTTCATTAAATCAGTTAAGAAATCATATTCAAAATTGATTATCTTCCATTAACACAATACAGTAATAGGTAGTCGCTACCTAAAAGAGGTATAATTCTAGGTGCTATGTGCAGGTGGTAGCTTAATGCAGGACAAAAGTAACGCTGAAGGAGCTTTCTGCATTACTTTTGTTCTGTATTAAGCATCCACCTGTTTATAGAGACACCCGTGTGGTCGCATTAGAGGGGTCATACTGTAAACAGTTTCAAGGTTGTAACATGACTGAGCGTTGGGAGCAAATGTATCGACCTTATTAGCACACACTTGAACAAAAAGTCATAGTAGAGAGTGTTTAATTAAGTCGCGAAGTGAAAGAAGATACACAACTCCTCGAAACTTAAGTTTGCATCTGTTTAAAAAACAGAACACCTCTCAATCACTGCAGTGATTAAAATCGGAAGATTGATGTCTTGAGCTTTCTTAATTTCGGTATTCCGTCATGAATGTTCTATTCATGAGAATTTTCTCGATTGATCAGAACAATAACATTACTGTAATTATGCGGGTCGAATTGAGCTTGGAACACGTTACGTCTCATATGAAATATTAACTTTTCTGTCTGAATAAATGACTAACAGTGGCCATTTCTGTTATGAATTTGAAATGGATGTGGCGGAAGTAAAACTTGAGATTGAACATAGATTTACGTTATATATATTACGTTATATATAACTAATTTCAACTAAAATGCCGGGTGTTTTTACAGGTCCTACATATTTTATTTCTACATGACGTCGTGGTGTTTCTACATGACGTTACAGCTTACATTAAACAAGGCATTTCTCAACCAGAATTTTATGGGGATGTTATCTACAAACTTAGGAAAATTCGGGGTCATATCCATTTTCATGATTTGTTTATAAAACGCATTAAAACATTTAAAAAGAAAGGTTATGATCCTATTATATTGCAACGCACTGCATGTTTGGTTATCGCCCCTTTTACAGTCGGTAGCTACGCTTCCCTCTTTGCTTGCGCGATGACAGGCCGAGGGTAGTACTCTATGATGGTATACTCTTAAACTTGGATACAGGATGAGCTTACCAGACTCATGTATTACTTTTTCCCTGTCGTGCCCTTAACGGCTTACCTGCAGGTGCTCTGACTTCAGCAAAGTCATTGAGTACATATTTGACGGATCGTCACAGTTATTATGCTATGTTTTACATGTTGTCCTGTGTTCACCGTCGTCTATGTTGTGGGTAAGTCCAGCGGGGATACCTTTATTTACAATATTTGTAAAGCTAGGGTGACTTTGAGAGAAGTGTGAGGTTAGGACGTCCGTAAACCGGTTTAAACCCCCAGTGGTGTTTTTGCTACTGACCGTGCCAAGGCGGTACTCTCTTTGTCACCCTTCCTTTTGTTTGCCTTGCGTCTTTGTGCTTGTGATTTGTTCATGTTCTTGTCTCTGGTTCTTGTGTGTCTTTTGGTGTTTTCTGTGTTCATTTCGTGTGTGTGCGTGCGTTTGGGTGTGTGGTTGTGTGTGTGTGTGTCATGCTGTCTATCGGTGTTTTGGTGGTGGTTGCGTCTTGCATGTGGCTTTGCCTGCTTGACTTTACTACTTTTCCATTTATATACATATCTATGTGACAGGTATATATATTAACTCGAATACAAGGGAGGTTATGTGATAAATGTGTATATTGACACATTTATTATGAGACGCACATAGTAAACTAACATACGGTTAGGTCTTGCTAATGCGGCCACATCCCCGTACTTTATTAATATAGGAATATGTAAGAGAAGTTGGTTGTTCTAATGAAGAAAAGTACAGTAAGCCCCCTCTAATGAGACCACCAAAACGAGGTATAGTTCTGGGTTTTAGAGGCAGGTGGTAGCTTAATTCAGGACGAAAGTAATGCAGAAAGCTCCTGCAGGAGCTTTCTGTATTACTTTCCTCCTGCATTAAGCAACCACCTGCTTTTTAAAACATTAACGTCTCCTCAATAAGTGGTCACTTTAGTGGGGTTTTACTGAAATGCAAAAACGTAAGATAGATTTGATGCAGAACGTTTAGTCTGTATTAGGCTACCACCTGTTTTAAAACTCCAGAATTACATTTCCTTTGAGTGGTCGTATTGTCGATACTTTACTGTATGTGTTAAGTAGAACCTCTCTTAAGCAGCCATTCATTTATTGAACATAAGATTACTAACCCTTTCGCTGCCAAACTCTGTCGTCTGCTAACTTTGATGTCTGCTACAAATTTTCATTTTTTTATTTCTTCATTTTTATTTCAAAAACATAGTAACAGTAACAAACAGTTTGGATCCTGATGAGACGCCGAGTTACTCGGAGTCTCATCTGGATCCAAACTGTTTGCATAGGTAATCACAGATCCGGCATTGGCAGCGAAAGTGTTAACAAAGAAGATGGTTGTTTAATTCAGGGAGTATTCTGCATTACTTTTGACCTTCATTAAGGTACTGTCTGGCTTATACACACATAATTAAATGTTTGTTATGGCCGCTTAAGACCAGTTCTACTGTAATAGAAATGTGTTCAATTGGGAACATACATGTACATAATTAGCCTGTAATATTACTTCTAATAATTTTACATTCAACATTCTTGAGTTCATTGAAACAAAAAAGTGTGTTGTCTACGTCAATGTAGCGTTGTAATACATATAATAATATGAATCCACTGTACTTTAATGTAGCGACTTGAATAGGACTTTTAACAAAAGCTTTAATGCAAGCAAACCCCAGTGCGCCGAGGTGTTTACAAAATGCAAGTTGATTTCATAACATTTACTGCGCTTAACCTTTTACTCGATACAAACGTCTTTCTACGCCTTTACACACATAGAAGATCCAGATCAGACGGCTGCTGTAGACTCAAAATATGCTCTGTTGGATTATGGTATAAGATTATGATACCAGATTCTACAATTTCTGCCATAGCAAAAAAGTCTGTTCATATTCCATTAATATTCATGATGTCATGATAAATTCAACCCTTTCTCTGATGAATATTGATGTAGAAAATAATGACGTCATGAAAATTAAAACCATTATTTTTTTAAAAGGAATATGAACACATGACATTTTGGCTCAGGCATAAGTTGTAGAATCAGATCTTTATTACAGCATAAACAAACAGATCAGACCCTGATCAGACGGCTCCTATAGGAGCCGTCTGATCTCGGTTTACTCTGTTAGCAGATGCGTCAAAATGCGCTTACATAAGGGAACGGGATAATGTGAACTTCTTTTACTCCTTACCAAACATAGGAACTTTCACAATTGTATTCTAATATCTGTGTTTGAATGTTAACACTTTCCCTGTTGAATATTATTGTAAAAGTACAAAAATGAGTCATGCAGGAAACACCACATACAGAACAAACAGTCGCCCGAACAGCAACACAAGGAAACAGCAAATGTACATAACTATAAAAAACCAAGAGACGCACAAAGACAAAACAAACATACAATAGGGGGAAGATGGAAGTACCGCCTTGGTACACGGTCAGTGACAAAAGTCACTGGGGGGGGGGGGGGTTAAACCGGTTTATGGGCGCCCAACCTCACATTTATTCCATCCCCACCCTAAAAGACAAACAGTGTAAATAAACGTATCCCCTCTCCGACTAATCTACAACAACCGCAATGGCAAATACAGTGGTAAAGTGCATGTATAACGAAAACATTTAAGTGAACAAACTGTATCCACCTATCGCTAGTGTACTCAATGATTGAGCTGCAAACAGAGAAACTGTAGAAAAGTAATAAAGGGTACGACAAAAACGAAATAGTACAGATATCCGACGTTCTCCTTCCATTTCTGGATTTAAGAGGTCACCTTCATAGAGTACTTAACATTTCTTGTCGGCGTACATGCAAAGAGGCCAGCGTGATTGCCAACTGTAAAAGGGTTAACAACTACAGGATCATATCCCTTTTTATCACATATGGGCATCTGCAGATACAGTCCGCGACAATGGCATACTTCTGTACATTGGCGTCCCGTATCGTCCGTTAACGTGTTTCTGTTCACTGTGAAACATATTCTAGGCATAGCTCCGACACTGTTGTTGTATCAATGTTTGGTTTTAACGGCAGCGAAGAATGCCTGTATGATAGTCTCTGTTTATATCTCGAGTTACGTGCGCTAAACAAATCCACTTCAGTCAGAAGCATTGAAAATGAAATGGCAACATCGCCGTAACAAAAGCATGCGAGCAGATTTACTGTACACATTTTGTACTTAAATCACTGCTGCCTGTGAGTTAAACTCTGTGTCATAGTACATTATGAAATAGTCGATCATATTTAATAGTCTTGTTATATCACAACTAACGTAATTTGATTTAAAGACGTAATGACTATTCCTTTATACGCCCACCTAATAAAGGTGGTCGTATATTGGTGTGGCCCTGTCCGTCCGTCCGTTCGTCCGTTCGTTCGTCTGTCAACATTTTGTTTGTCCGCTGTTTTCTCTGAAAACTATTTGACATATTAATGAAACTTGACACAATGTTAAATGCACCAAGATCTGAAGCTGAGTTGATTCTGAGGTTCATTTGATTTGTCGTTTCAGAGTTATGGCCCTTGTACTTAAAAATAATGCAAATACATGCAAATAGTTTGTCCGCTGTTTTCTGGGAAAACTATTGGACAGATATTAATGAGACTTCACACGCATGTTTAATGCATCAAGACCTGAAGATGAGTCAATTCAGTTCATTTGATTTATTGTTTCGGAGTTATGGCCCTTGCACTTAAAAAAATGCAAATATATGCAAATATGAGGATTGTCGTACCTTTTTCATTTGAAATGATACTTACTTCATTTTATTTATATGGTTAAACCTTAATATGATTTTTCACATATATTGCGGGTTTTTTGATATTTCATTTTATTCTAAAGTTATGGTCCTTGAACTTTGTGTGTTCGTTGTTTTGTTTGTCGGTCAACTTTTAGTTTGTCTATTGTTTTCTGGGAAAACTATTCAAATGATATAAATGATATAAATGAAACTTGCTGTTTCCTTGTGTTTGGTATGTGGTGTTTCCTGCATGACTAATTTTTGTACTTTTAACTCAAATGTTTTAAGCAACAAAATCTGAAGCTGAGTTTATTTTGAGGTACATTCAGTTTGTCTTTACAGAGTTATGGCCATTGCACTTTAAAATCTGCAAATATGAGGATAAGCTGTAACTTTTTTATTTACTAAAATATTCACTTCAATTTGTTTTAAGAATAGTATCACCTTAATATGGAAATCAAGATCTGAAGCACAGATTAGAAAATGTCAACACTTATAAGGCATGTTGAATCAGAAAGTTTGCAAGTGGGCGTATTATGTATCGTATGCAGTACTCTTGTTAATGAATATTTTAACATATTTGATGAACAAAGTGAGAAAATGGGTATTTCCAATAATTTTACGAAGTTTGTAAATCACATCACCATAAATGTCAGGATGTGAAATACCGTGTCGCAGAAGTGCCTTGAGCTTACATTGGTACTTGCCAATAAGCGAGAGATTTCGATAGTAAAATTTAGAGAAAGTTTTTCTTAGTTTATGGTACATTCGTGTATCTATATCCTTGCTTAAGCAGTTTTCAGTTAAAATGAGATTTCGACTATTAAAATCGTCAATAGATGAACAAGCTCTAGCAAAACGAATAAGTTGAGATATATAAACCCCGTAAGATGGAGCACGAGGAACATCCCCGTCAAGATGAGAAAAACTTACAATATTAAAATCAAAATCATCTCTTTTGTCATATATTTTAGAAGAAATCATTCCATTATCAATTTTAAGGTCTAGATCAAGAAACTTGCGTATGCAATGACAACTTCTCTATTGTCAATCTTCTGGGAGAGCACTGCTCCAATAGAATCATTGCTCGCATCAGTATCAAGAATAATGGCAGTTGTAAAGTATGGGTGTGCAAGTATTGGACTTTCTGTTAGCCTTTCCTTCAAGCATGAAAACGCCATTTCACAGTCCTGACTCCATTCGTAATTTACATTCTTTTCTGTGAGACGATAAAGTGGCTTTGAAATGTGAGAGAAAGTTTCAATGAACCTCCTGTAATAACTACAAAAGCCAAGACAAGATCTGACTTCTTTCACATAGGTCGGTATGGGCCATGTGCGGAAAACATTCAGTCTTTTTGGGATCTGTGGATATGCCTTCAGCTGAAATAATGTGTCCAAGAAATTCGACTTTTTGTTTGAACAAATTGCATGTCTTAGGTTTTAATTTAAGGCCTGCATTTTGGAGTCTTTGGAGCACGGAATCGAGGTTTTTAACCATTTCATCGAAAGTCTTTCCCGTCACGATGATTTCATCGAGATATATCAAACATATGTTCCAGTGTAATTCTGCCAAGTCTCTCAAACGTAGCTGGTGCATTGCACAAGCCAAAAGGCATGACCTTGAACTAAAATAAACATTCTCTTGTGATACATGCTGTTTTGGCCCGATCTTCAGGGTCTACCACAGGAACACCACGTTGAGCCTGCTAACTGGTCTAGGCTTTCGTCGATTCTAGGCAAAGGATACGAGTCAGTCACAGTAATATCATTGACCTTTCGGTAGTCAACACACAAACGCTGGGCGCCGTCCTTTTTCTGCACGAGAACTATGCCACTAGCCCAGGTTTTTTTTGATGGCTCGATAACATCCTTCTCTAGCATGTCTGTAACCTGCTTTTGAGCTTCATTGGTTAGATGTGCTGGGACCCTACGCAACCTTTGTGTTATAGGTGTCGCATTCCCTGTAGAAATTTTGTGTCGTATTATACCTGTCCTGCCAAGATCTTCATCTGAGCTTGAAAACACTTCATCGTGCTTTTGAAGCAGCCTCGAACCCTGCTTACGATTCCCTAAGCTCAGACCCTCGGCACTTATGTTGTACAAGTCCATCAAATGTTCTGGCAACTGTTTTTCAAAGCTAGTCTCCGTTTTCTGACTTTGAACCTCTGTCACTGGACTAAGATTTGCAATGTTGAAAGTCTTCGACACCTGGGACAAATCCATGACCCTCACTGGCACAGTTTTTCCGGCTGTTACAAGAGCTCGAGCAACGGGACTCTCACTTTTTTCCATGATTTTCTCAGAGGGTTCAACGAGGTACAAGTCCTCACACCTCAAGTTCTGAGCATCAGAAACCTTACCCATAATTACGGTTTCTGACATAGGTTCCAATGAAACCTTTCCCTGAACCACAACTCTGAAACATCCTATTTTACCAGCCATGTGCAGTGAACAAACTTTCCCATTGATGGTCAAAGTAGTGTTTGCTACATCAATGCCTACATTGTTTGTTTTCATGAAGTCAAGCCCAAGTATTATATCTGCTTCCACATCTGCAAATATCACTGAAACAGAAAACTTCGACCCGTCTATTTCAATAGATATCTCAGTTCTTCCAAGAACACTTAATGGTGTACCTGATGCAGACACAATTTTCTGACTGAAGTTTATCACATTTGACTTTACCACTGTATTTGCCGTCGCAGTTGTTGTAGATTAGTCGGAGAGGGGATACATTTATTTGCACTGTTTGTCTTTTAGGGTGGAGATAGAATAAGTGTGAGGTTGGGTGCCCATAAACCGGTTTAACCCCCCCCAGTGACTTTTGTCACTGACCGTTCCAAGGCGGTACTTCCATCTTCCCCCTATTGTATGTTTGTTTTGTTTTTGTGCGTCTCTTGATGTGTTTATAGTTATGTACATTTGCTGTTTCCTTGTGTTGCTGTTCGGGCGACTGTTTGTTCTGTATGTGGTGTTTCCTGCATGACTCATTTTTGTACTTTCCCTATTCTGTCCCATACTCGAGAAGAAACGATGCTCAGGGTTGCCCCTGTATCCACAAGACAGTCGACGTGGATTCCGCCTATCGTGGATGTTATGAACAAACCCGACCCTGTTGGTTTTGAGCATGTAACACTATGTGTATTTGAAGGGGGTTTGGTTTCCTAAAGTCGTCTTCCTTTGGACAGTTTCGTTTCAAATGTGCAGTTGAGCCACATTTGAAGCACTTTCTTCTTTGATCGTTTGGACGATATGAGTTCCCATCCAGGGTGCGGAAATTTTTGCCTAAGCTCCTCTGCTATACTGAGCACGATCATTTTTAATTTTTAAGGTTTCAAAACCTTGCTCGAGGTCTGACATAGCGTCGTTCAGCTGTTTCACATCAGAAGCAAGTTTATCTGTGTTTTCAGCGTAGGATGGCTCTCCAACAGACTGAAAATAGCCCTTGCCTTCTGTAAATTACCTTTCTGCCCTGATAAATGCTTTTAATTCTAAAGCATGTCTTACAGCGACGTTCAAATCCTTTGGCCTATTCTGCTTGACTCTGAGTCTCATATCTGAGCTTGCCAAGGAGTCAATAAATTGTTCTTTAGCTAGAACATCCCTTAAATCAGCAGGTGCTGAAGGGTAGGCCAGGTTTACGAGCCTTCTGATATCTTGCGCCATCTCTGAGAGTGACTCGGATACTTTTTGTCGTTTCTCACGAAGCTGAGCCCTATGTTAATCTTTTTTGGTTTGGTGGAGCAAACCTTTCCTTGAGCGCTGTCATCAACTTGTCAAAGTTGTTTGAGTCCTGTGACAAATTGCTCAGAATACCCTGTGCTTGGCCACGAAGGGAAACTGAAAGGTATAAGCGTTTCTCTTCGTTTGACCAGCAGTTGATTTTGGAACATGCCTCAAAATATGCCTTACAATCGTTCCAAGACCCTGTACCATCATATGTGGCTGGCTTAACTTTGGTGCAAGTTTGCTTGAAACTATTCTGTTGTGTTTGCTTAGAAACCGGCTCTTCAGATTTTGGTTTAGGGGTTGTTGTTAATTGCTTTTGCTTTAACACATTTGATCTAACAAGACTTGGTTTTATGGGTTCCAGGTCATGATTCTGAGACCCGTGTATAAAGGGAGTCTGTAGGGGCATTTTTATATTCGACCTAGCTTGACTTGGCTGAGGCATTTCAAAATCAGTCCCTAATGCTTCTCTTCTTGCATTGGTATTTGATCTAGCTGGAGTTTCAAACTGTTGTATTGAACCCTGACATTGCTGATCAAGCATTGCATTTCAGTTTGAAGCCTCGTTATCTCTGCCTTTGTCTGGAGCTCTCGAAGCTTTGCGTCCATGCTTTGGATTTTTTCATCAAGAAATCCGGAAGCCATGCATTTGACGAGGGGTAAGATATAACTGGTGTTGGTTATAATGATATTCCACCCCTGCCACCAAATTTAGTAACGTGTACTGAGCTTATCTGAGCTCCAAGACGCAAATATACAAATTTTCCTTGGGGCTGCTTAGCCTATATGATTGTTAAACTAACTTTATGTATGTATACAAAACTATAATTATTAAAATGATTTACAATGATTAAATACGACGTCTTGCCTTTAAAACAATCAAACATTAATTTGAGAATAAGAATAACTTTAATCTGTACAGAACAATTAAAACTGTCACAGAACACACAAAACAAAACACACTTGCTTCCAACCTTAAAAGTCTGACTTTGCCAAAAACCTGCTTCTATACAGCCTGCCAGAAGCCTGCTTCCCAGACCATATAACCTGGTCTGTAAACACCTCCAAACATATCCCGGAATGGATGAAACACGCCAGCTTTTAAAGACCTTGCGTAGATATTAACGAGCGGCGACCAAGAACTAGTTCTAGCAGAGCCCCTGCATTGCAATAATGCTGGAGTTAACTTGTCTAAAGTCTCCGTGTTCGCCAGTATGTACCAAGCTGGCTACCTCTCAGCCCGAAGACAGAGAACAGATTAAACATTTTCGTCGATGCGAGCTGCTTTTATACCGGTCTGCTCAATGTGAGCCCCTAGCGACATTATACAGTAATTTCCAAGCATCTAGGGAAACCTTCCAATGATTGATCAGTAGCTAATCTTTTAATGAACGTCTAGTGACAAATGAATTCAATCGGTAGAAATAACTGAATAATCATAATAATTGGATAATAGGGTCTATGTTTAACAAGTCTAATGATCATAGAAACAAACCAGAATGAAAACAAACAGTATATACGTACCGTAATAAGTCTTTCTCTGCTTGAGATTAGGATTTCACTGTCTACTCGTATGGTAGATGCAGTAGATTCATACAAGGGAGGTAACTTTCTAACAATCTATAGTTTCGTCACACATTAAACTCTGACTTTACTGTATTTTTCAATCATTAGCACAAGATATTCCTGAATCAACACGCTGTTCATCAGTACTTACACATTGTGAACATACAAACTAAATTATAAACGACAATAATCTTTTAGCCGTCCTTTTTATAATATTTTTTGACAGTGTTGTGAATTACTAACGAACCGATGTTGTTAAGGGGAATAGTTGTCAGGTTTTGCAGGTGGGGGCAACAAACATTGCGAATGCATTAAACATCAAGGGAACGATATATAGACATGTACATTAATATAAATGATAAATATTGACCCTTTGAACTTTTTATTAGTGGAATTCTGAAGCAGTTGTTGTTATTCAATGGTTGAGTGGCCGTTAACTCGTGTGTGGAAGAAATGCTTCTTCGTCAAGAAGCCCATCTAGCAATGTCAATAAATCAAGATCCTTCATTTATGATAAAATTATTCTCTTGACCTTCCATTGCTATTCCATTGCTATTCTCGGAAAACTGTAGCTCGTCTCAGGTGTACTACGCGATTGTCGCATAATCATATAATGAATCTGCTTAACAATGTGGTGGCAGGTAACAAACATGTCAATTACAAAAAGCGTGAGCCGTTTTGTAAACAAAACATAATTTCAGTCACTAAATTGGTTAGTGATTATTAGAATTTACAAATTAAATCGGTCGCGCGGCTTTTCCAGTGAAAATGTATAAATCAACGGACAACGGTGAAGGTGGATTCAACCGGAAACTGGCACGGGGTAGAAGTAAAGATAAACCCAATCTCGTAAAAACGTCTATTTGGTAGAATTACGTCGCATCTTATATGATAGGCATTGCCATTTTGTAAAAAAGAACGTCGAAACGGAGTGGTGCCTTCATCCTTGTTTATTATATTGTATTAATGTTCTAGGTGCTAAAAATAAACTATAGTCTTTTTGATCTATGCCAGTGTCACCAGCTACAGTAAAACCTCTCTATAACGGCCACTAAATTATATCAAGTATTTTGTTTTAAAGGCAGTGAAAGTAAAACAGAACGCCCTTGTAGGAGCATTCTGTTTTACTTTCACCTTGGTTTAAGCAGCCACCTGTCATAAATACCAACTAATTAACACATTTTAGTGGTCGTCAAAGAGAAGTTTTACTGTATTATTCTAACCATTTATCTGCTAATTTTAAAAGTGGAATTACCAACCATTGTATACCTGTAGCGTCCATCCAATATCAAAGGGTAAAAGTTGAAGTATTCTGAATTACAAACAAAGCAGCCACTGAGGACTCCTCTAGAATTACTCTGATCTGGGTCTACACTGTTTGCAAATGCCAGTACCATTCGTTTACCGCATTCAAATGGCTTAAATATATTGGATTTCGTTTTCAATGATAATAATAACATGGTCGGTAACGCATTTAGATTCTCATGAGACATAAACGTATTTGTATATGTAATTACACTTTTGTGCAAATGCGTAGGTAGTGAAAAGAGCCTTTAAATGCGGGAATCGGGTGTATTGATATTTGCGAACAGTGAAGACCCAGATCAGAGTGTTCCTAGAGGAGCCCTCTGGTTAAGCTATGCACTGTTTGTCATTCAAAAGCTTCCTGCAAAGTTAACCCTTTCATACTTAATGAATTCTGCCAAAAAACAATGATGGACCATGCAACTCTGTTTATTAAGCATTGAAAGGGTAACCCTGATACATTCTGCCGAAGGTCATACCGTTAATACGGTCCATGCTAATAGCGAAATAGGTTTACCTGGGCATATACGACATAACCTGTCTTAATTGACAATCAAAAAGAGGTCTAATTAAGGATATGTTGGACAGGTGGTAGATTAATGCAGGTTAAAAGTAATGCAGAAAGCTATAGGATCGATGCGAAACTCAGAATAACCTGTATATACTCCTGGATCCAAACTGTTTGGCGCTATGTGTATGGCTTTCGAACAATTACGAAGATCATCTACAGCAGATACTTACTTTTGTAGAAGACTAAATTTGGCAGCGAATCTCCCAACAGTATGTAGGAAACCCCGTTTAGACTGTTCTTGGAACCACCCAATGTATCATGTTGAGGGAGGCACGAGAAACAAAATATTGGCTCGTATTTTATAAACCAAACAGTGCAGAACCATATCTAGGTCCATGCTTATAAAGCTCTTTAGTTGAGTCTGAGTTCGTTCTCAATGTTTTGATTGGTCAGATTTGGGCCAAAACTTGAGAACGAACTCAGACTCAACTAAAAGCTTTATAAGCATGGATACTGGCCCCGAGATTTTAAAACCTTTTGTTTGAGTCTGAGATCATTCTCAAGCACCTGATTGGTCAGAATCTGATCAGTCAAATACTCGATAAAGATTTTAGTCCAAGGCTCCGATGTTTTGTATATTTGGACCCAGAAAAAATATATAGAAGTGATTGGTATGACTTTCTACTACGGTTGTTCGTTTTGCATATTCTGTCCGATTTTGACATATGGCTTAGTGTCAGTAACATATAGGTCACGAGGTTATGTTAAATCCTCTTTAAACTATTACCAGTGAAGCACAACAACACTCCCGACAACGTTTAAACGTAATATATATGACGTAATCTGAACGAGAGCAAACATTAAGTAACATGTCAAAAAAGTACGCAAGACGACAATAACGGCGTGCTCGTCAAGATAACTGAAACAAAATACCACGGATAACGTTCTGTTATTATTATTATTATCATCATTACTACTACTACTACATTTACTACTACTACTACTTTCACTAATACTGCTACTACTAGTATTTACTCATATTTCATCAGGATAATAACTCTTTGATACTAATTGTTTTACCGACAAAAAGTAGACACAGACGCAGTGGTCTTTTCGTATTATATGACAATTCGCCTAAAGTGGTTTAACATTTAGACATCCTCATCATGATGACATGCTGGTCTAATGGGACTGTTTACTACACCAAACTGTCATCCTACTGAACATCAAGTGTAACAAATGATCAACGCTATATTAAAGCGCTAATTCTTCGCAGCAAAACTTTGCTTTCAATATTTCATTTGAAAGAAGTTAGCTTTTCCGTTGCAGATTCGTTTTTGCAAACAATGTTCAATAGCGAGAGTACTTAACTCTTTCGTTGCGGAAAACTAGTAATACACAGTACAGACCTCTAATCATCGTATGTACTATTTGTCATGGTACACGTTTCTTTAACCCTTCGCTTGCTATTCACGTCAATATACCTACCTGTAAATAGTGCATACCCAGATGAGACAGCTCCGGCAGGAGCTGTCTCATCAGGGTATGCACTATTTACAAGTTGATTGTGCAACCAGTGCACTCCACAGCAGTGATTGCACAGCGAAATACTTGTACACAGTGAAGATATATGTAATTAGACAACAGGGCATGGGTAAAGAAGGAGAAATGTATTTTAAAATTCAGCAACAGAAGGGTTAACACAATCCCTGAATATTCACGGTAAGAATTTAGAATAGTATACAGTGTACAAAACTCGATGCTACAAAAGTCTAGTGATGAAGATTTTATGTCTTTGTATCAAAAAGAGTATAACCCATATTAGTTTGAACGTTTAGCTGTGGAAAGTTTCCAGAAATTAGAGCACCGGCTGCCTATAGTATTTAGTTTGTTTTTCCCTGTGTTAGTTTTTCACACATTTCGTTTTCGTAACTCTGTTACGCTTTGTCCAATTTTCAAATGAGTTTATAAAAATCTTAACCATAACTGAAGGCGTGCCTTTAAAGTCAAACTCGCGACAGCGGTTGATATAAATACCTATATCAGTATGTTCCTTTCCACAACTGTACCATGCTTCGCCTGGTTTCCAAATACTTTCACACACATGTTAACCGTAACATTAAACTATATCTCCCAGATGACATAAGACTTGATTTATAAGTCAATATCAATCAGGCCCACCCATGTGTCGCAGAGAATTGAACGGCTGAGAATACATTTATTCTGTGTCTGTCAGTTTATATTTACAGTAGGTCATTGTTAAGAGAAACTTTCTTGCGGTATCTTATCTAATCTAATGTCTTATCTAATATTTTGTTTTGTGATGAATCAATACCTATATTCGAAAGAGTCCAGTTGTACATAATGTAAACAAAACTATAGGATGTTTGACTTAATTACGTGATATAGAGCAATTGGCATATGTAGCTGATATAGGGCAATTGGCATGTACGTGATAGGGGCAATTGACGTATGTATGTGATAGGTGGCAATTTGACACGTACGTGATAGGCGCAGTTGACATGTACGTGATAGGGGGCAACTGACTTATGTGTGTGACATGGGGCAATCGACTTATATACGTGATAGGGTGCAATTGACATATGTAGCTGATATAGGGCAATTTGCATGAACTTGATATAGGGTAATTGACGTATGAATTTGATATGCGGCAATTGACATATATATGTGATATAGGTGCAATTGACATGTATGTGATATGGGACAATTAAATTATATATGTGATATGGAGCAATTGACATGTACGTGATGATATAGGACAATTTGCATATGTACGTGATATGAGGCAATCGATTTATGAAAGTAATGTTGGGAAATTGACTAATATACATTATATAAGGCAATTAACATATGTATGTGTTTTAAGGCATTTGAATTATGTACGTGCTTTAAGGAAATTGACTCATTTACACGCTATGGGGCAAATGATTTATGTACGTTCTACAGGGAAATTGATTTTGGTACTTGATATGGGACAGATGACTTATGTTTGTGATATAGAGCAATTGGTTTTTATTTACAATATTTGTAAAGCTAGGGTGACTTTGAGAGAAGTGTGAGGTTAGGACGTCCGTAAACCGGTTTAAACCCCCCAGTGGTGTTTTTGCTGCTGACCGTGCCAAGGCGATACTCTCTTTGTCACCCTTCCTTTTGTTTGCCTTGCGTCTTTGTGCTTGTGGTTTGTTCATGTTGTGGAACGTTTGTCCCTGGTTCTTGTGTGTCTTTTGGTGTTTTCTGTGTTCATTTCGTGTGTGTGTGTGTGCGTTTGGGTGTGTGGTTGTGTGTGTGTGTGTGTGTGTCATGCTGTCTATCGGTGTTTTGGTGGTCGTTGCGTCTTGCATGTGGCTTTGCCTGCTTGACTTTACTACTTTTCCTTTTATATTCGTACTATAGGGAAATTGAATTATATTGTTTATTGGAAAACTGAGTTATGTACGTGCTATATGACAATTGACGTATGTTCGTACTATAGGGCAACTGACTTATGTGTGTGATACAGGGAGACTGTTTGTTCTGTATGTGGTGTTTCTTGCATGACTCATTTTTGTACTTTTATGTACAAGTAACGGAACGCTTCTTCACGTACTACATAGTGTGTGAGAGGTTGAGAATTCCTTGTGCATTTACGGCTACTTGTTTGTTTTAGAAACTCTGCAAGACTAAATACTTTCATTTGAATCATTTCACTGTATGCCATTTCATTGTATATGAAATTGAGAATAAAATATGTTAATAAGTGAAAGTTGTAGATAAAAGACTATGAATCTTGAATGTTAAAGAAGAAGAGAAATGTAATATAAAACGAACACACGTTTGAACTTCAGTACAAACCACAATCAGTTGAACGAGCAAATGGTCGCGTAAAACAACCACCATAATAACCCTTCTAATGATATAAAAATGATGTCACCTAAAATATTATTGCATCCATGTTTAATAACGGATCCACTTTCCTTATTAAGCCATTCCCCATGACTCTTTTTAGAGTCAATCTCTTTGAATACATCTATCAAAAAGGAGCATTTACTAGAGAAAAGGAAATAAGAGAACTGTGTAGTTTTGAAAACTTTATGATAAATAAAGCACTCATTGCAATGGAAACAAACAAATGACGGTTATAGAGGCGTCAAAAGGCACCAGAAGGAGAGAATAGGCTCAACAAACTATTGACTGAGGGTCAAGCAACCTGGATCGTAATGAGACGGAGAAGTACCCGTCGTCCCATCTTGATCCTAGCTATTTGCAAATACCAGTCACGATGCACTTAGTATGGAAGGGGTAAATTAACCCTTTCCCTGTTCTATGTTTATTTCAAAGTTAGATACCTACTGAATATTAATGGACAAATAGTTATAAGGAAATATGGAAGGTGAAGCATTGCAGCCATTTTAGAAAGTAAAGAAATATTTTAAATTCAATTAGTAAGCAGAGCATACCCTGGTCAGACGGCTCCTATAGGATACGTCAGATCTGGGTCTACTCTGTTTGCGAATGCGTGAAAACACATTTACATGAAGGAAAGGGTTAATTAAATAGATGGTATATCATTAGCATCTGCTGTATTTGATCGAGCTTTTGGAAAGTAGCAGCAGCTACTAAGGCCGTGTGGCATAACATTAGTGATTGGACGCATGCATTACATACCATCTAATAGCAATTCAATCAACAAATGCGATTTGCGTTATCTGTTATAGGCATCAGATTAATATGGTTTTATACAAACACATCTTGCAGTTGATTTCATATGAGGCATTTCATCGCAAACAGCTGAACATTTACAGCAGGTGTGGTTCTAGTTGGTTTGAATCGGATAATTTGGATATAGTTTCACGGGGGAGAGGTACACCTTGATAATACCTCGAATGCATTTTGCCAGTATGTAAACACGAATGCAAAACAAACTATTGAAACAGTTGGTTACTGGGTATGTGTAGGTTTCGTTGTTTTCAGTCGTTTTCGAGAAACTTTCTTCCAACAAACTGTACTCTTATATCGCTACATCGATCTAACATGGATCTATACGAGAAACAAATAACTCCACTTCTCATTAGTATCAAAACTGATTATCATTCGGGGAAAGTGTGTTCTCTTCAAAACACGAAGACGGAATAAGGTGGTATAATTGAGAACAAAGATTGAAAAGACAGGTGCATTGAAAGTCCTGTCAACGGAATTAGTATTAGTATGGTAAGCATACTATGCATGTCAAAGTTGTGATCAAGACTGTAAACTTACACAAACTTACAATAGAACAATATGAAATAATAAGTGTCATGGTCATATGAAAACTTCCTACATGTACATGGGTTACTTGACCCATTATAAGCAGTACATGCGAATCGAATTGTCTTAAGAGTTTAAATGTACGACGACCCAAAAGAGGTCTAGTTCAAGATTTGTTTGGTAGCTTCATGCAAGACAAAACGTTGAGCAGAAACTCATACAGGATTTTTCGGCATTACCTTTGCCATGCATTAAGCAACGATATGCTGGTAAAGACTGCAGTGTTGATATGATTTGTGATTGCAGTAGTGATAATTTACAGCAGAGCCTGTCTTAAAATAAGAGGGACATAAAAGCAAGCGGTTGCTTGATACAGGGCTCCTATAGGAGCTTGCTGCAATACTTTTGACCAGCATTAAGCTACCACCTGCCTTACAGACCTATAAACCTATAATTAGACATTTGTTTGGTTGCCAATTAAGGTCCCAGTGTACTGTAGATTGAATAGATGACATATACAGCCAGGGGATGAGCTTAAGACTCGTACCTGAGGACATTAGCAATGGCAAACGTGACTGACAAATCTGGTGATCTATTCGAGCCAGCACAAGATAGTTGGCTGACAGAGATTAACAAGGAAGAGGTGCTCCGGCAAATACCGCTTATAATTTATTTACTGTTGGTTTGTGGCACAGGAATACTAGGGAATGTTTTGGTTTGGTACGTGTACAAAACAAAGTATGGACCGTCAAACTGTCGCACTTTCCTGCTCTTTTTGTCAACCATCGATTTATTTTCATGTGCATTTGGAATACCGTTTGAGATTGTTTTTGTAACGAGACCATATAACTTTTGGAATACAACAGCGTGTAAACTATTAGTGCTTGTCAATAACTGGCCAGCCCTTACATCCGCATTTCTACTACTAGTCATAGCGCTGGATAGATACAGAAAAGTATGTCGACCGTTTGAATGGCAAATTCCTATGCAGTATGCTGGTGCCATATGTATTATTTGCATCTTTCTTGGATTAGCTTTCTCGTGGTTATCTCTGTTGATTTATGGGATTCAAACATCTCCGCATCATGTCGTCAGAAATGTAACAATTTCTCAGTGTGTAGTAACTGATGAAATGAAATATGATACATTGTTTCCATTGGTAAACAATGTCTGCTTTGCTATTGCATTTGCAGGGGCCGTGGTAGCTTTGTTTGTACTGTACTGTTTTATTGGAGCTGGCGTCAGAGCTCACGTCAAGAGGAGAGCAATATTAAGACCTTTTAGACCGAGAATCTCAATCGTTGCAGACATTACGGAGGCAAACGAGCGTACAATCAAGTCTAGTGTAACCGCCGTTGGTAGAATATATGAAGTAAATGCTGATCAAAACGACGCAGCAAATGAGGACATGCCAGAATCTAGCAGCACTGCAACATCGAGTTCGATTTTGGAGTCAAGATCTGCATCGTCTACGACACAGAATAGACACACAATAATGCAGAACTCGCGTTATCGGAGGTATCGTTCAGAACAAGAAAGAGCAAAGAGAACTGCATTTATAACATTCCTTATTTCTCTTGCATTTTCTGTGAGCTATTTACCAACTCTTTGTTTACTGATGATTAGAAGTACTGACACACAATTTATCGACGCTTTATCTGATAACGGTAGGACGACGTATACATTTCTCCTACGGTCATATTACCTTAATTGTATGATAAATCCTATCATTTATGGACTGTGGGATGGTGACTTTCGAAATTCAACCAGGAACCTTTTCCGTTGTCGACGTTAAATCAATCTGGACGCCTAAGAGACACCGAGTTTGTCATTCGTATTTTACATGCTCAACCCATTACCTAATATTTTTTAGATACAACCTCTTTGAATAAATCTACCAAAAAGGAGCATTAACTATAGCAAAGGAACATTTTAGTATTTTGTACAGTGCTCCCTCTCTACAACGACACCCTTTGGGATACGAAGATTGTATGTGTTGTTCAGAGGGAGTTGTTATAGGGAGGGAAAATCAAACATAATTAGCTTGTTTGCAGATCCCCAGATAAGGTGTATTTCAAGAACTAAAACCATTATGCCTCAATCAAACCCTATGTTGTGACCACTCTTTAGAATCGTCACAAAGTGACGATTCTAAAGAGTGGTCACAACATAGGGTTTGATGGAGGCATAAAGAAAATACGATGGAATAAGTTGTGTCTGGAGCCTTGTTGTTTCGGAAACAGTGACATGCGTTGTTGTAAGGAGGGAATCGTTATTGAGAGGGCCGTTGTAGGGAGGGAACACTGTAGTTTGAAACCATTGTTATAAATAGAGCATTTGCTCCTATGGGATAAAATGCTCTATTTATCACAATGGTTTCACAAAGTGACTTCTACAGAGTCGTCAAAAGTCGTCAATGTGAGGGAAAGGGTTAAGTGAACTGGTTCTGTGTCACCGTATATGCACGAAATGTATCACTCTACTTTAGTGAAAACCTTTTCAATCACTTTTATTTGTTTTATTGAGTTCGTTTGTTGATAAACTCAAGCCCGAAAACTATCCTATAGAGACGTCTTCCCTCTTCCTGTTTGAAAATACCATCAAACATTTTGTGATATTACGTTTCTTGAACTGACGATGCTAATACCACACTCACTGGGACAAAATATTAATGCATCATCATGATACCTCACGTTTTTACAATATTAAACTCTAATGATCAATAATACGAGGGTCCTGCAAAAAGTTCTGTCACTAATGGGTTTCCGTAGTTTTAAACCATGTATATTTTAGAACGCTTCACTGCACCTGAATAGTGTGTTCACTATCTAACGATATCCGTTTATTTCGTGCAAATTGCTTTACAAATGACAGTGTTATTTCAAATTGAAATACATGCAGTCATATACACTGACAAATTTACGTGTCTCAATGTAAAATGGACGAAAAGGCTGAAATTCGTAGCTATATCAAAGTTCGCATCAGGCTTGATATAGATTCAAAGCAGAAATTTGAAGAATTGTGTGGTATATATGGACCTAATGCCATTTCAATACGCACAGTTTTTAGGTGGGTCAAGGCTTTTAAATCTGTGAAATTATCTGTTGAAGATGACACCCGTCCTGGTAGACCTAAAACCTCTGTTAGTAAGGCAAACTTCGCTGCTGTAAAGGTTTAGGTCGAGTAGGATGCGAGATTGTCTGTGAAAGATATAGCTAGTTGTACTGGCATATCAGAAGGCAGCGTGCAAACAATTCTGAAAAAGCGTTTGGACCTGAGAAAGGTTTGCGCTAGGTGGGTACCTCATTTGCTCACTGACGAACAAAAGAAACAACGCCTTAAATGTGCTCGGGAACTTTTGAAAACATACAAAGTTTGTGATAGTCGGGTTATTTCTAACTTGCTTACAGGTGACGAAACCTGTGTGCACATGTTTGAGCCACAGAGAAGGGCTGATACTAAGCAATGGATGCAAAAAGTTCAGAAACGTCCATGTATTGCCAAGGGAACCATAAGTTCAAAAAAGATGTTGGACGCAATATTCTTTAAATCGAGTGGGCCAGTCGTTCAAGTGCCTTGCCCATCTGGTCGTACAGTCACTGGACGATTCTACAAGAACTCTGTACTAAAGAAAGTCAAAAAACTTTACAATAAGAAACGTCCAAGGATGGGCAGGTGTCCATCTTATACATGATAACGACTCCTCTCACAAGTGCGAGGCTGTTAAGTCCTTTCTGGTTTCAGAAAATGTGAAAGTTGTAAACCATCTACCTTATTCACCTGACCCGAGTCCCTGTGAATTTTTCTTATTTCCTAGACTGAAGAAAATGTTTTCTGGAAAGAAATATAAGTCCAGAATTTCTCTTGGCAGCGCTATCTATCAGTGTCTCCAACAGATACCTAAAGAAGACTATTTTTTCGATTTGCGAGACTGGGTAAAAAGGTTACATAAATGTGTTTCGGTAAAGGGGGAATACTTCGAAGGTTTGTAATAAAAATATTTTTAATTACACGTATCACTTAAGAAATCCGAACCCAATGACATAACTTTTTTGCATGACCCTCGTATGTAACAAACATGCATATCCACAACATATTTCGGATTTGACATGTGACTAAGTGTCGGTGAATGTAATATTTTGACGATCACGAGGTGGTGTTCAGTACTGTGTCAAACACTTACTAGCAAGGCACAGTGTTTACGAAAGGCGACGTTACGTAATATCAACCGAAACTATGTAAGACGCAATTACTACTAACTGAAATATCCTGGAATTCCATTCGGTAGGATACACTAACATGTAGATCTCACTATTATATTACTGGATACATTTTGTATAAAAGACGCCCTTTCGGGAAATGTTCTCTGATTTAGCTTTGGTGGGAATACCTTTATTTACACTGTTTAGCTAATAAACACCGTCTTCCACCTAAACCTAAACTTTGTTTTAGACATCTTAAAAAAGGTTTACAGGATTTCCATTCAAAATACGTTTTTGTTACTGCTGATAAGGCATCGAATAATGTGATTATTATTTGACGATTACATTATATCGATGTCTTGAAGCAGGAACTTATTAATACCAAGTCATACATTTCAGTTACTACTGACGAAAAGGCCATCGTTTCAGACCATATCAAAAAGTGTGAAAAACTTGGAACCGATATCAAAATTACACAACATAAACTTCCTACAATGTATTGGTTACCAAAACTACATAAAACCATATAAAGCGTTTCATTGCAAATTCTAGTTCATGTACAACTACTAAATTGTCTATACTTTTGACTTCTTGTTTAACGAAGGTAAAGGAACATGTAAAATCCTATTGTGATAAGACTTATGAAAATTCTGGTATAAATCTCTTCTGGTCTATTAAGAACTCTTCAGAAGTCTTGAACAAACTTACGAACAGAAGGTATCTTGCATCCACTGTAAGCACGTACGATTTTTCTACTATGTACACAACTCTTCCTCATATTTTAATTAAGGATAAGCTTACTAACATAATCCAGAAAGTATTTGCCCGGGAAAAACATCATTCCTGGCATGTAATGCTGAAAAAAGCTTTCTTTACTGACGAGCAAATGAAATATTACACTAATTGGACGTGCTCAGAAGTTTGCGAAGCACTAACCTTTCTTTTGGATAACATATTTGTACGTTATGGGAATGCTATATACCGTCAGGTAATTGGTATTCCTATGGGTACGAATTGTGCACCACTTGTCGCAGATTTGTTTTTGTACTACTATGAGAGAGATTTCATGTTGCGTTTGAATCCTCATTCACAAGAAGATGTTATAAAAGCCTTTAATGAAACTTGTCGATATTTGGATAATATTTTTAACTTAGATACCCCTTTCTTTGATGCTCTGATCCGACAATTATGCAGCGTTTTATCATATCAATTTTAAGGTCTGGATCAAGAAACGCTGCATAATTGTCGGACGGGTTAGCGATGGGTGGATACAGTTTGTTCACTTAAACGTTTTCGCTATACATGCACTTTACCACTGTATTTGCCATCGCGGTTGTTGTAGTTTAATAGGAGAGGGGATACGCTTATTTACACTGTGTTTCTTTTAGGGTGGGGATGGAATAAGTGTGAGGTTGGGCGCCCATAAACCGGTTTAACCCTCCAGTGACTTTTGTCACTGACCGTTCCAAGGCGGTACTTCCATCTCCCCCTATTGTATGTTTGTTTTGTCTTTGTGCGGCTCTTGATGTTTTTATAGGTATGTACATTTGCTGTTTCCTTGAGTTGCTGTTCGGGCGACTGTTTGTTCTGTATGTGGTGTTTCTTGCATGACTCATTTTTGTACTTTGAGATAAGTGCAAGGTTATGGCGTCCGAAACCGGTTTAAACCCCCAGAGGTGGGTTTGCCACTGACCATTCCAAGGCGGTACTCTCTTTGTCACCCTTACTTTTGTATTTGGCTGGTGTATTTGTACTTGTGTGTTTGCTCATGTTTAAAATTCGTGGTTTTGTCTGTATCAGAGTGGTTGTGTATTACCTGCTTTCTATCGATGTTTTGGTGATATCTTGTTTTGATGATGTTTTGTGTGTGGCTTTTCCTGCTGGACTTTACTACGTTTTCATTCAGTTGTGGTGTGGTAAAGTCTCTTTCATAAATTATTGTATGCAACAAAATAGAAAAATGGTTTAATTAATTATCGTCTTAATTAATGGAATAAGTGTGACGTTGGGCGCCCATAAACCGATTTAACCCCCCAGTGACTTTTTGTCACTGACCGTTCCAAGGCGGTACTTCCATCTTCCCCCTATTGTATGTTTGTTTTGTCTTTGTGCGTCTCTTGATGTTTTTATAGGTATGTACATTTGCTGTTTTCTTGTGTTGCTGTTCGGGCGACTGTTTGTTCTGTATGTGGTGTTTCTTGCATGACTCATATTTGTATTTTTAGATATCGTGGTATAAAAAGTGATATTGAAATACTACTGTTAGATTTGAAATTCATGTATTATATATGTTTATATAGATACATTCACCGCTTACTAATATTTACATAGCAGCTAAGAGTTCGAAATCTATCACAAATTCTGCAATATGTACACATGTAGTTTGTATGATTATGAAAGCGTTGCTTACACGAATATTCAAAATCCCGAGTGCCATTGACATGTCACCATATAATTAAATAAATGAAATTAAAAAGGTTTAACCCTTTCATCTCCGCAGTCGCATAAAAGCACCACGACAAACAGTGCAGTCCCAGATCAGACGCCGCCTTTACAAGGCGGCGTCTGATCAGCAACTGCACTATTTGTCTCAATCTATTTGTCTCAATCTCTATTTCTATATATTTGCTTTATTCCTTTGAAATTTGCATTTATTTATCTCATTTCCGTATTTTACTGAATGATTTAACAAACTTGGATTGCAGACGACAATTAGAAATTTGGCGCCGAAAGAATTAAAGTGAACCACTATTTTCATAAATGTATAAACTGTATAAAAGTAATAAACTTGGAACATCAAATACATTAAAATAAGGTTCACATAGATATTTTTAATTTGCATTTCATATTTGATGATAGAATCTGATATTGCAGATCCTCAGTACATATTTAGTTTTACCTGCTATGAAACATAATACTTGATATTACTGTTATATTTTTATCTCCTTCGGGATCATGAATTTCAATGCTGTTAGTTATGAAAATTGAATGACGCTTAGGTCAGCGCTAGGGAGCGAGGGCAGTTTTGTACTCTTAATAACTGCTGCTGAACACACTCAATAATACCAAGTCTGCGATGTTCTCTTTTCGCATTGCTGTTATTTTTTTTCTACTTTCAGAATGTATGTGTTTCACAACAGCAGGTAGTTGTGTTTGTGTGGCGGCCGTAAAGATTTACCTATAGTTCAGGCTCAGTGTTGCATATTATAGTCCTTCGGGATCTTGAGTTTTAATGTTGTTAGTATTAAAAGTGCATACTACTCATGTCTGTGCCAGTAGGTGTGCGTAGGGTTGCACTTATAGCAACTGTTCAGGAACTGGCTAGATTAAACAAAGTCTTGCAATCAAGTCTGCAATTTTCTATTTTTGCCTTGCTGTATTTGCTTTCGAATTTCACGTTGTAGATACACCAAGTACAAAACCTTTTGATTTACACTTGATTATATTTTCTTGGAAACATTGTGAATGATTAGCAAACGTAATTTACCTTTAAGCAGTTTAGATGAATCCCAAAATCGATCGAACATTGGCTTTTCTATGAAAGCATTTAAAATCTAAATGATGACAGGATAAAAATCCAACCATTTATTGGAAATTTTATCTGATGGTGCGTAGGTGAGACCTTTACGAGGTTGGGTGTCTCTGTCTGTCAGCTGCTAACTTTTCTGTGAGTACATTGGTGAAAACAAAGGGGAATTCAGAAGAATATAAATGTAAATCTATATCAGTCTGCTGATTTTATCTGCTTAGACGTAATTAAACGTGGATTTTCTTGAGACATGGTGATGTAAAATTAAAACTATATCCAGTTTAATCGAAAGTTTGATAAGAAAATACTGTGTCACTTCATTAGTGTTTGCCGAATGTATAGTTTTAAAGTTTTATCCTGCTGAAAACATGGATATCCGCTAAATCTCCAACCTTTTATATATTACTTATTTCTGATTCTATCAAATTAGAGATTGGTTGTCAAACAGCTTAGTGTCTGATGAGCGCATTTGCATCCAGCCTGTTTGCAAATGTAAGCTAGCTTGCACTTAGATTTATAAGATTTTGTCTTAATATAATTACCACGTACCATTATCTCATCGAGAAAATCCTTACTCTCTCAACGCAGATATTTTACATGGACTATTCCTTTTCCGAAATTCAAAGTACAAATAGGAGTAATGCCGGAAACACTATATACACAACAAACATCCACCCGAACAGCAACACAAGAACACACAGCAAATGTACATAACTACCAAAATCATAAAGAAACACACAAAGACAAAACAAACAAACAATAGGGGGAAGATGGAAATATCGCATTGGAACGGTCAGTGACAATTGTCACCGGGGGGGGGGGGGGTAAACCGGAAATATGTAATATGACAAACAGCCCAGGCCCCCACAACAAACGTCTAAACAAAAGAAATCACACAAATAAAAAATAACAACAAATAAAACACGAACAAAAAAACACACACACAAAACACAACATAAACAAACCAGACAATTTGCCAGTACTAGGTATATAAAGTGATATTAATCAACCCCATGATTATGTAACTTTTGGATAGAATATTGTTATATCAATATAGTCATTGGTATGTTTGCAAAGTGTTTGCTCTCGTGCATTTAAAGCTATATGTGCAAGTATCTCACCCATGCTCTAAACGTTTTGATAATATATGTTAATACTGTATAAAAAAAAAATATTTATGTGTTATTATTGTATATGTGAATACAGTAAAACCCATCTAATGCGACCACCTAATTATGTCTTAGTCTGCACCATAATGGCAGGTGGTTGCTTAATGCAGGACGAAAATTATGCAAAAAGTACCTTCTTTTCATAACTTTCTTCCTGCATTAAGCAATCACCTGCTGTTAAAGACCAATATATAAAAAATATTTATGGTCGTTATGGAGGGGTTGGTTCTACTGTATATTGTCTTTGCATGTTTGTTTTACATTCATGACCTGAGTAAAATGGATCTTTGATTTGATCTGATTATAGTGTCGTCATCTATGACTCTCTACAGAAAGTGTAGGCATAGTTGTCCCCTATCTCGAAAAGGAGGTCATACAAGAGGTGTTCATCAGAGCTTAACACATTCATGCATTTTGTCCATACAAAACACAACTTATGCGAACGATATAGACAAATTTCAGATATTCCTCCAGTAGCTATCTGACCAATGCCTCATACTTTTGTTTTTTTCACAGGCCAGTCATAACGGTTAAAACGATTCTTGCCGAAATACCCTGTCAAATTATTTTCCTGGTACATAATATAAACGTCGTAATGGAGACTTAAAAGGGTATTACAGGAACAAGAGGAATGTTAGCCAAAAACAGAAGACATTTCGTTGTTATAAAGATGTGTTGTCATTATATTTTTGCAACTTTCGTCTAATAAAATAATTTCAAAGTACATGTATGAAATTATGTGGTATAAGAATAGTGATTTTGTACGAAAACCATTGGAAACTTTCCCGTCCTTCACCGGAATATGTCCACCGTATTGCTGTCTTTTTTCAACAATTATCCCACCCGGCTACACCCTTGAAAGAAATGATCAAAAGAAGTAAAAAATAAAGTTAAAAAATTATAAACTGGTAACTGTAGTTAACAACCGAAAGTGTTTTATCACTTACATCCTACAGTAAAACCTCTCTTAACCGACAGTTAAATTTAGTATGAATATCGGTCTTGGAGACAGGTGGCAGCTTAATGCAGGGTGAAAGTCATGCAGAAAGCTCCTCTAGGAGCTTTCTGCATGACTTTCACCCTGCATTAAGCAGCCACCTGCCTAAAAGTATCTAAATTATTATCTACTAGAATTCCGGTTAAGAGAGGTTATACTGTATATCATTAAAATATATTATATCGATATCTCTTTCTGCCGCGGAATCATCTCTAGTTGATGTGGGCGCTGTAACTCATTTAAATGCTGGCCAACTCTTTCATCGTGGGAGGCTTTCTTCTAAACAGAAACTCGACAAAAACTTTCACCTTCTCATGCAGTCTTCCAAAGAAACGCGCAAAACGTCTCAAATATGCCAGATCGACTCCTCTGTGACCGATTATGGATGAATAGTTTGCCACAAGTGAAACGAAGGTAAACCACAATATGACGGCAGTTTATAAATCCTCTCGATTAAAAAATGATGTTTAATACACTAACGATGCATGATATAAAGCGTACGCCTTCTAAACAACCACACAGCTCTAAGTTTAGCCCTCGGCGTCTTTCCAATGCATGTTATTTCAGGCGCTTGTATAACGTCAGTGACCGTTCTCAAGTTACAGTTTTATAGATTGGAATTCAAGTGTTAATTTGTTTTACCCTTTACTCAATACATACACATTTGCAAACAGAGTAGACCCAGACCAGAAGGCGCATGTAGGAGTCATCCGATGAGGGTCTTCTCTGTTTGCTTGTGATATAATATAGATCTGATTCTAAAATGTCTGCAGTGGCCAAATTTATAATGCCATGTTAAGAATTCATATCGTTAAGATGATGACATTATTTCTGGCATGAATATTCATGGAATGTAGGGCTAGTACCATGCCATCCTTTACCGAAAAGTAGAAATAACCTCAAAGATAACCGATTTGCTTCGTTCAAAAACACCTGTAACAATAAGAACGGATAAATTATCCAAATAAGACACACACCAACCTTTGCACCCGTCTGATCGACACAGAAAAGGAATTGTCGAGGACATACTCAGCTTATATCAAACGTCTACGCTTCTCACATGAAAACAACTAGCTGAAAGTTGCAATGCTACCCTTGTGCACAATTGTTAGGCCATTGGGATTTCCTCAACCTGTAATTATCTGGATGTCGCAATATGGCTGAAATACCGTTGAAGCGATTCAAACAAGCAATTAACAAGTGTCAGAGTAACTGGTGATTGTGTGGGAAACGGCATCCGAGATCGGTCAGAAGAGAGCCGCTCTGGCGTATTTGGGAGTTGAACAGAATTTTAAGAAAGTGAAAGCTTTTATTGCATTTCAGTGTAGCGTGTACCGTCCTACGACAAACGAGACATAGCGTGTGAACATAAGCCACTATGAACATGAATGTCAGGGTTTATGTACTTCACAATAGCAAATGTTAAGTACTTGTGTGGCGGCCGTAAGTCTCCCCGTGCTTCATCTCAGTATTGTTGTTTTTTCTGGCCCTTCGGTATCAACAGTTTCAGTGTTTTAGTATGAACATTGAATACCGCTTAAGCCAGTGTTAGGTCGTGAGTGGTGTTGCACTTTTAATTACTACTTATGAACAGCCTCAGTAAAACCGAGTCTGCAATTTTCTCTTTTTGTATTGCTGTTATTGCTTTCAAAGGATCTCCCACTTTCAGAATTGTTGTACATACTCAGCCTGTTTCTACATAATTTTTGACATACTATCTTCTGATATCGAATAATTGCATTTAATAATAAAGCGAAATTCGTACTTAATACCTCGAGTCTCACATAACTGACAGATGCTTTCATTCCTTTGTATTCGCTCTCTCCCATATCAGTAAATTTATTAGGGGCATTTCGAATACCTATACTACATTTCCTTAGCCGTTACTTTCCAGTTAGGTTTAAATAGCTTTCTTCTGCAAAATGTCTTTTATATTAACGTTAGAAGTATTTAAAACAGCATTTGACTGCATATCACTATACCTTTTTCTATGAAAGCAATATTTTACTAATTTGTTTAAAAGATGATATAAAGAGCATAACATTTATATTGTGCGGAATATCCAAACATAAGAAGTAGTAATTCATCTAACAGTGCTTTTACTTTTCTAACCCAAATTTTCTCACCATTGTCACACCCTTCAAGCAATATTTGGTAAACGAACTTTCATATGATATCACCTGAGTCTACTTATTTCACCTAATAATTATTCATTAAAACAAACCTATTAATAAATAATTGATAAAGTATTTGGTAAAACTCCAAAACCAGAACATGCATACTTAATGATAGATACAAGAAATGGTGGTTTTGGTCTCACTTCAAATTTGTAAACATTATGAAATAAATGTTAATTGCTTTTAATGTATGGAATGCGAGTCGGTACATGCCAGTTGCTAAACTGCCATTTGCCAGATGAAAACATTACGGACGTATTCTTCTAGCGTACAGATGTACAGAAATTGGGTATATTATTGTGTTGATAAAGATAAAAAACATATTGTAGAATGAAGGCTGCCGACCTGTCTAATCATTTGATCCACCAAGCACTCTTCAGAGTAGGAACTAGAACTAATGACAATCTAACAATTAGCATCTGGCATTTACCAATTGGCATTCGGCAAATTAGCAATTTGGCATTTGGCAAATTAGCACAATTGGCATTTAGTAATTGGCAAATTAGCAATTGGCATTTAGTAACTGGCACTCCATACGGTACAGACCTTATTTCATTAAAATGTCTGAATAAAATCATTAATAAAGGACACAAAACATATTGTGGAATGAAGCGCGTCGATCTGGATCCCGAAAAGGCAGGCAATGCGGTCGTGGTACTTGACCTACTAAACGTATCATCAAATTTGCCGGGTACCAGTAAGCACTCCTTTCAGCGAAAATAACTAGAATAAATGGCAATTAGAAACTGGAAAAAAGCAATTAGCATTTGCAACTGGCAAATTAGCATTTGGCAAATTAACAATTAGCATTTAGCAAATAGCAAAAAAAGCAATTATCATTGCATTTGGTGACTGGCCAAATAACAATTGGCATGTCCCGACCCGCATTCCATGTTAATGGCCTTATCGACTAAACACTGACTGTTCAAAACAAACTACTCGTATAATTAAATGTAATGCCTAGATATTTCAAATCATCAACAGTCTCTAAAATAGAATCGTTTTAGTACCATTGCTCGTGAATAAGATTTTAACCATTTTTTTTCTTCTGTATTCAATTAAGGTCCCAATATATTGCAATACTGATATGATTTATCCAAGCTAACTTGAAAATCGCATGTAGAGGTACATGTAGCTACGATCACTAAGCCATTAGTATATCAGGGTAACATTATACATAATTCAAAAGTAGTCCAGCCAGACTTAACAGTTTCTTACAAAAGCAGTTCCAATTCTTCAAGTGTCGCACTGTATTGGTTTGGCTTGCCGTAAGCCGACAGGTACGATAAAACAATCAAACAACGAGTTATTGTTTGATACAAGGAATAACTTATGTATACATGACTCTACATATTATAAGTACATTCATTTTGCCATATAACCCCAGGTTAATAATTGGAACTATACGTTACTATACTGTTTATATTCTGGTAAACAGAATCAAACGCTTTTTGATGAAATCGACAAATGCAAATTATTACTTAGAGCTTTTTAAATCAGTGCATTTAAAATGATGAAGTAAGTTCTCAAACACCAGCAAACGTAGAAGTACAATAACACAAAGGCATAGGGCATACATGAAAATAAGGGTAACAAAAAGTGTACCGCTTTTGAAAGGTCAGTGGTAAAACCACCACTGGGTTTAAGCCGGTTTAAGGAAGTCCTAACCTCACACTTACCTAAACAAAGAGTGTAAAAAAATGTATCCCTGCCATACTTCCCAGCAATATAGAAGACAGCAAATACAGGGTAATATGTAAACATAGCATTAATTACTCGCAACGATGTTACCTTTCACAATTCATTAAGCCTATTGTCCCTTGTATTTATCGAGAGAGGCACTATCGGGGTCCTGGTATGGACTATATACCTACATTATTCTGCAATATTTGTATCCTACATAATTTACTCAATTTTCAGCAAATCGAGCATAAAATTTCTCAAAAACTGAACACACTGCCCAGTTGTGCAAAATGCAATACATCTAGCATATCTTTATTAAATGAATCAGTATCAATAATTCACGCAGCAGGCGATTCATCCTACATCATTTTTAACATTGATATACTCTTTATCAAAGTGGCAAAACAAGTCCTACAGGGAGCGCCACACAAAAGGGGCGCGGCACCGACACATCATCAAACATGAAATAACACAACAACAAACGCGCACAAAAAGACATAAAAAACTTTTACTAAATAAAAAACAAAGTATGTCTTAGGGTGAAAGCAGAAGTACCACATTAGAACGGCATTCCATACAATAGAATCAAATATGTTTCTTTTATTGATATTCCACTACTGATAACGTATATCGCTCTTTTATGTCTACCTTTCTACAGTAATTTTAACATCTGAAACCTTCTATATTTTTCTTATCTCTATAAATGTTATTAGCAGTAAGAAGCGTAATGAAATCAATGTCACTAGGTTTATGTTTTGTCAACCCGTTGCAAGTTCATACACTACATTTTGGTTAAGAAATCATAGTAGATCAACATATACCTGGCCATGTAGACATCCGAATTGCAAACAACTAGTCGGTAATATTTCGGATTAATAGCAATGTCGAACATATATCTTTGTGTGGTTCCACCATATCTATTTTCTGTATTCTATATATCGTACAGTAGAACCTGTCATAAGCGACCTTATATTGATTGGAAACAGGGTTCTTAAAACGCAGGTGGTTGCTTAATGTAGGACACAAGTAAAGCAGAAAGCTCCTATAGCTCCTATATTTCTATTTTTAATAAGACTTCTACTTATTGGTCTCTTAAACCAAATTCTGCTGTATTAATGTGTTCACTACCAAAGGCGAATCTGCAATTACCTATCCCAACAGTTAAAAGTAAGATGATACGCTGGGTAACTCGGCGTAGTAACTCGGCGTAGTAGCGTAGTAACTCGGCGTAGTAACTCGGCGTAGTAACTCGGCGTATCATCTCGATACAAACTATTTGATGTTTATGAATAAAAAGAAAACCTATAAAACATGAACCCATTCCTTCATATAAATACACGTTTGTGCATTTAAAAACATAGAAGACCCAGTTTAGACTCTAGGGTCTGCTCTGTTTGCTTATGAAATCTGATAGATTTGTCTCTTTACTTTATACAATGACTACAATATTCCACTTTTTATATTTCATTAAAACGATTTTGTCTATTCCGTAGGTATTGAATATTGGAATAAATATAGAACCGGGAGAGGGTTAAAACAGGCGACAATTTTTACAGATAGTACAACACAATAGACAAACAGTAAATTGTATATGTATTCTGATTACGTAAACATACTTGCTGTTCTAAATATGAAGGATCAATCTGTTCCTAAGCCGTTTACCACACACACACATTGTGTGTTTCAATGACCGACTGTGGAGAAGGCGACCTACTCTGGCGTAACTACTTAAATAAAAACAACACACTTAAAAGCTTTTATAGGCAGAACTAACTGTTTTGTCTGGTAGGTACTTATCTGCTTAAATGTATCACGAGACTGTTAAAGACGATTGACGTTATCACTCTTTACTTTTAACACACTTTCCCCTTTGCACCAAAACGTTCGACAAGTAAGCTATATTGATTACTTTTCAATTTTAGTGTTACTCCGTAACTTGCCTAAATCAGAGGTAATCAGGATGTTTGTACGTAAGCAACTTAAAACCAGTTTTCCATATCCGACATACTCAACGAGTCCAATACACTTCACTTAACCCGAAAAATTAATAAAACGAAACGTGAGTATACCTTGATATTGATCAGAAACCATGTTTCTAGTTTTAATAACATAAACATGGCTTTTCCTGATTGTAGCATATTGACATTTACCTCGGATCCCCCAAAACATTCCAGCCTTTGTCTTCATGCAAGGTACTTATTCATGACTGTATATAAATGTGATTCCCAAAATGTATGCTCAAAGTAAAGTCATAAAACTGACTAAACATAACGGGCTAGAAGTGTGGATATTGGGAGAGGAACATTACATGAGACACTCATTCATCCCAAGCAGTATCAAACTGTCTTAGTTGCTGGTGACAGAGCATGGAGCATGTTATATATACTCAATATAAGAGCTCCACAAATGGGGGCAATATACGCCCAGCGGGAAGACGTGGAAGACGTACAAAATCACACCAATTGCATAGTAAATGAACGAGGAACTAGGAAACGTCGGATAATTTAGTTACAGGCAATGCCAGTTATGTTCTAGTACGTGCCACACTATTTAATGTTGGTACACCGTTATGCTAACGTATTTGTAATTCCCCCATGCACATGGAAACTAGAGAAATCAGAAACAGGTAGATAACTGAGAAACAGTCACTCTCGCAGTTATTGGTATTGAATTCTGCAGGCCGTCTACTAGTTAGTAATATTTATGCTATATTGTTTCAATATCTCTTCATGCGCAACACATTTACAGAGCAGAATGTTATTTGCTAACACAGCTTTGCTCTGATAGGAGGAGATAATGCAGTAATTCAGAGATCCAGATAGGATGCATTCATTAAAACATGTTCAACAATAATTCCTTTATTTCTCCATCACACCCTATACCGTGGCCACATTTTAGAATCGTCTTGAAGTGGTCACAGTATAGGGTTTGGTGGGGAAAATGACGAATTTAGTATTTGAACAGGCACCTTTACATGTAGCTCTGGTAATGGGCACTTGCAATGTTATGACTCTTGTATGTGTAATATATTTGCCGATGCTGCACCCATAACAAAGCTGATTCTACTGCAGTACTTTAGTAACAAGTAATGACAGATTTACGGACGGACGAGCAGACGGACGAACGGATAGACAGTTTGACGGACAGACAGACTCCCATGCCGCAATACGTCCATTCAGTGACACCAAATTAATACAATAGGTTGGAAATATTCTTCGTATTTCTTCGATCATAGCCAAACAGAAGTTATGATCACCCTTATTCCGCCAACCTGACAATGTACAATGTATGCAATTCTAAGCAAAGAATGAAGACAATAAACTTAGAAATAACATGTAACAGACGCCAGTGTTTCCGCAGTAGTACCTGGAAGTATTTCAATATTATATTTTAGGGACTGTATTCATAAAGCTCCGTAGGGAGAGTTAAACCTTAGTACTATCTTACCATGCAAATTCATCAACATCTATTGGAACTAGTAAAACACTTTCAATCTATGACTCCGAAAACAACTAGTTATAATTACGTTTTGTATACGTGTATTACTCATTAAGAAGAAATTACACATTGTTATTTAATGAGATTAAGCAGCTGTCTATATTATTGGAAATGACCTTATAGTCAATTCAAGTCCTTGGTGTTTGCAACTTGTTTGATTAGTTCTCCATGTAGTTGGTCACTGTACTGAATATCTATGAAGTGTCACCTGCAAGTGGACCCATGGTGTGAGTCGTGTTTGGGTTAACATACATTAGTAATCTTGTATACTCATTCTACTGACCAATAGCATGCCTATCGCGTCGTCTCGAGTGATGATCTATTTTCTCGGGTAGACAATATAAATGTTTTTCAGTAGTGGTGCCATTTTAAACAAGGCTGGCACTGCAATGTACATGCATGGAATGAGAGAATCGTATCTGTATAATTCTCTGAACGTAACGCCCATATATGACGACATTTTAGAATAAGGGTAGTTATCTAATTGCGTGTTTGGAAAATAGATTTATTTATTGAAAATTGCAAGTACAAAGCACTGTACTGTCGTCATCAGGAAACAGTATAGTCTTAGGTATTAAAAGTTTTCGTCATATAAGCGCCTCTTTACGCATTTGCAAACAGAGTAGACCCAGTTCTATAGGAGCCGTTTGATCAGGGTCAGCTTTGTTTGCTAATGGAATTTGATAGATCTGCCCCTTTAGTTTTTAGAATGGCTAAAATGTTCCGCCTTCCATATCACGCTGAAACTATTTTGTCCATGAATATTCATTAGGTATTGAAAGTTGGAATACATATAGAACAGACAAAATATTAATACGCCACGATGTTGTTTCGCGCTCTAACCCGTATTTCCTGTATACAAAGTGATTAATACTATTAACGGATGCTTGACTTCAGAAATAAAGGGTCGTTTTAAGCAGTCAGTGTAACAATTCGACTGCATTAAGGAATAAACCTGCCAAAATGAGAAATCAGCATTTTATTAGTATTAAAGTCACTGTGGCTAAGCTAACAATCGTTATAATAAGTGATTGGTCAGAAACAAAAGACATACACAAATGTAAGAATTATAAAGTATGTACCGGTTGGGTCATAGAGTCAGGCAAACGCACAAAACATATACGTTTACAAAAGAGTATGTACAAAATATGAAATCTGTATATCTTCAGTAATAAGTACAGTAAAACCTCTCTATAACGGCAACTAAAATGTGTTAATTATTTTGTATTTAGGGCAGGTGGCCGCTTAAAGCAAGGTGAAAGTCACCTTGCTTTAAGCTGTCACCTGACTTTAACGCAACATACTTGATTTAGTAATTTAGTGGCTGTTATAGAGAGGTTTTACTGTAGGTCGTATAAAGTAGATGATATTGCTCATAGCAATGGTTAACCTGTTGGAATGCGATGTTATACCCTGGTCAAGTTCATTACTGTTTACAAGATTTAAAGTGCATCTTTTACAACATACATGTATACAAGTAGGTCATCTGAGGTCAAATGTCTTTGTTGAAGTCATCCACGGTTTATTGTACAATGATGGAAAGAATACGTTTCATTAGGAAAATAGATATATGATGACAATATTTGATGATTTGTGTCAACCAGAAATGTCACATTGATGGTCAAGATCACAGATTCTGTCGAAAAACGACAAACCAGTATTATTGTTTGTAATTTTCACTATTCATTTCTGTTATAGTTACATTCACACTGGCGTTGTACTTAAGATTTTATATTTTTGGCATTTTTGTTCTACCAGGAGTTGATATTTGAAACGTAAATGTATAATAGTAGAAACGTAACGAGCGTAGCTGTAATCAATGTAAGATGAATGCACATTTATTCACCATACATGTGACAAATATGCTTCTGTGACATACAAGATTACAAATCCTGATTGGCTTAGTGATCTTTCTCACATATTATTATGACTGTCTATTGGAAGGCGCGTATCTGAAAGAATTCGTTTGCTGCTGTAACTGTTGGAAATTAAAGTGCAGGGCATTTTGAAAGGTCACTAGGCTGACGTTAGTTAACTGAGACAGAAATATTTCTTCATTCCAAAATGCCAAGCCAGTACATACCAGCACTGCAGTTATAACTAAATGCAGCAGGATACGCGCGCATTGATCACTGATCGTATACGTCATTCTTGCCGATTAGCATGTCCCTTTTTATCTGATAATGTTTTTACTAAGAACTAAGCTTTTCATTTCTTGCATGGCCACAAATCTGGGTCCATGCTTATAAAACTTCTAGTTGAGTCTGAGTTCGTTCTCAAGTTTTTGATTGGGTAGATTTGAGCCAAAGGCTCAAATCTGACCAACCAAAAGCTTGAGAACTCAAATCTGACCAATCAAAAGCTTGAGATCTCAAATCTGACCAATCAAAAGCTTGAGAACGAAACTCAACTAAAAGCTTTATAAGCATGACCCTGACCTATTATTCGCTACTACAGTGATACACATGTCACTGAGTTGTGAACGGCCTCCTGTCAAACAGGTGGCAATAGCCGTCACCCCTCACTAGACCATAACCAATAAAACATTACACGTTTAACTAACCTATTTTCAGTGAAGAAAATATTCCAAAATAGGGAATTAATATAATACATAAATACTTGAATTGCTCTGATCTAATATTTCGACCACTAAGGGTCTTTTTCAAAGACTATCATCTTTGAAAAAGGCACTTAGTTTCGAAATATTAGATCAGGGCAATTCAAGTAACCTATTTTCAATAAAAAAAATGAAAACAGCACCACAGGGAGCGCCACACACAAAAGGACACAACACCAAAACGTCATCAGACATGAACTAGCAAAATTGCAACACAAAGCGTGTCGAAATGCACAAAAAGTCATCAAACATTTACCATAAAAAAAAGTAGACCATAAGATGAAGGCAGGAGTACCGCCTTGGAACGGTCAGTAGCCAAAAAAGGATACTGGGGCTTAAACCTGGCCCATATTTATAAAGCGCCTTAGGAATAATTTAACCCTAGGACAGCTGGAATAATTTAACTTGTATTGATTTTATAAGGCTAAGGAATATTCAAGAAACTTAGGCATTTTCTTAAGTTTCTCCTTATAAAAAGGACGTCGACAAAATGTACTCCATGGCAAGTCAGAGGTCAGAGCAATTGTCTGGTAGGCAGTTTGGGTACGACGAAATTGGTGAAATACAGGCACCTACCTTCCGTCCTTCGTAAGTGAGATTAAGAGGACGCCATCATAGACTATTAGGTCTTTTTCATCATTGCACAAGCACAGAGAGAAGCATAATAAAAAACTGTAAAGGGGTCGACCACCAAGCATTCAAAAAGAGTTCATGTATGAGTCATGCAGAAAACATCGCATACAAAACACACAACCGCCCAAACAGCACTACGAATACACAGCAAATGCACATGTATATAAAAATAACAAAGAGACACACAAAAACATAACAAACAAATAATAGCGGAACGATTGAAGTACCGCCTTGGAACGGTACACCTTATTATGCAAAATTCGTTTCTAAGACAGAAATCTGCCAAGCGTCGAAACTTGCCAAATGTATTAAGTGCCAACTGTTATCATTTGCAAATAACGCCGACCGAACCACAGCATCCGTCGCGTTTGCAACGTAGCGTCTGATAAAAAGTATTTATTATATACCTGTCAGTTTCTGCAGTAAAATTCGATTGCGTTCGATCATGCAATACAATCTCTCAGATAAACTTTCCGTATTGCATGAGCGTGCAATACAAGATCCGTATTTTCACGTCGAAAAGTGGAACTACTTTCGCTCGGCAATAATAGTAAATTTCCGTGACGCACCGACCGACGACGCGTTTATATATAGTAACGCAATGTATCTGAATAAAAAGGGTTAGAATATTGATGTTCTGTTGTGTTCTTTTTTAAAACAGGTATACAATTAATGGAATGTTACACGAAGTGACTATATGAAGGGTTGGTATCACATTCGTGGGTGTTTGTCTGTGGTATTCTCACGAGCTGCTCCGCGGCTCCTGAGAATACTACGGCCAAACAACCACTCATGTAATACAACCCTTCATATCGTCACTTCGTGTAGTATTCCCTATGTATGTCTTGTAGTGTTAGTGCGTATTCTGTTTCAATGCCTATATGACAAGCAGTATATGATCTGACCAGATATCTCAATCTCATCGCACCGGTGCCATAATCTGTATTGTTTACAAAGCTTAAATGTCAGATTTGGTATATGCCATCTGAAAAGATTACACATTCAAACGTCACAGCTGATCTGGGTCTAATTGCTATATAACTATGCGAATGTCTTTTCTTCTACTACGAGTACACTCGACCTATCATTTTTATTTTGAGTGAAAACTGTTTATATATGATAGTGTAATAAAGTAATTTTAAGCATATTATTTAATAGAATGAATTCGCATGATTACTGTAGAAGCAAAGGAAAAGAGGATATTTAAAGATGTGACACTCGTTTGCGCTGACCGGAAGTGAGGTGGAAAGAAATGGTGGATTTTCGAATTAATACTTCATTAAACATTTCAGTGCGGAAAACTAGTCGTTAATGTCCTCTCATCAGGGTATGCACTGTCTGTCATGTTTCACTTTTCTGTTACAATTTATGAATATATTGACTTGTTTGAATTGTGGACAAACATGGCAAACAATGCAGACCTTTTGAGAGGACTCCTGTAGGAGTCCTCTCCTCTAGTCTACGCCGTTTGCAATGGGTATTAGTGACCGAAAGGATAAATTCATAATAGATGCGAATGAAATTATTGCTTAAACATCGTTAGTGAAATCGAAAACTATTTCTGTATTTCTACTACATAACTAGATTACTAGTTTACTACCATACGAAATGAAAGGTCACATGAACCAGAGGTCCAGATAAGTTTTGTAAATAAAACGTGTTCAAGAATAACTTCTTTATTTCCTCACCAAACGCTATGTTGTGACCACACTTTAGAATCGTCTTGTTGCGGCGATTCTAACGAGTGGTCACACAATAAGGTATGTTGCAGAAAGGACGATTTTAGTATTTGAGTTCGTCCCTTTATCTGTTGCTCTGGTAACAGATCGTAATCTGTCAAATAAAGATTAAGAAATATGAACAAATCATACCATATTGTTATGCACGGCACTGCTGTCCCAACAGAGTTTACAAATATAGCTTGTTTCTACAAACGGAGATGAATAAACTAATAGCTCACAGTTTTAGCGAATATGTTATAATGATATAATAACTTTTAAACAGAATGTTACAGCATAGGTCAACAGAATTTCACGGTTGAAAATAGAACGAGTCTAAACGACTAAATACATTATTTGACCCGAATATGATAAACATTCTGGGTGGAATTTTGGGAGAGTTGTTATGGTAGAGCTGTTCGTGTTTGATTTTGGTTTGTGGAGCGGTGTGGTGTGGTGTTGTGTGTGTATGTGTATGCGTGCGTATGTGCTTATGTGCGTATGAATGTCTGTGTGTGCTTGTGTTTCTGTGTGTGTGTGTGTGTGGGGGGGGGGGGGGGGGGGGTTCAAAACAGAAATGGACCATTAAACCTACGGAAAGGTGGATGATAAACGTTTTACCATGAATGCATACAAATGAAAAGTCAGAATAAATCTGTGTTAAGATTCACTGAATATGTACCTTAACCGCTGGTTATTGTATCCAGTATATTGACATAACGTTATAGCATTAACCCTTTCGCTGCTATTGTTGGATCTGTGATTACATGTACCCTATGCAAACAGTTTGGATCCAGATGAGACGCCGAGTAAATCGGCGTCTCATTAGGATCCAAACTGTTTGTTACCGTTACTATGCCTTTGAAATAAAAATGAAGAAAATCAAAAACATGAAAATTTGTAGCAGACGATAAAGTTAGCAGACGACAGAGTTTGGCAGCGAAAGGGTTAAAGTTGTTGTATTTGGAAGTCATAGCGACGTTTACGATATGTCTGTTCACACAATAAAGATAACGAATCTAAAAAGTAATAAATTAAATGTTATTGCAGTCTAAAAGAATAACTCTAATTATGTAGGTTAACACTATCATTTCCGCATATATATGAGGACAAATCATCTTGGAAGAAGATCCTGATGTATTTCTATATTAAAAGTTAACACTATGTGTTTCTGATACAGTCGCGACTTATCGATTATTACAGTAGAAGCTATAAAAACAGGAATAATAAAGGGGGTTTATTTCATTACATGCGGATTTATTTCCTCTTAAATTTCTCTACGATATGTATCATCACGTGCAACGGTTTCATGACCAATTTGATTGTTCATTTCACCGACAAAAACCTTAGTAAGAGGCTTGATCTTTATCCATTGTCAATATCAATATAACTGTTCAGTCTAAAGTTGTTTTGATGTACTTTATATAGGGAGTAATTTGTGTTGTTTATAGTCAGACTAATTGACACATTTACAAACCAAATCAGCTCGTTTCCTTCTCCTTCAAATGAAGACCTAATATGGTGTGGAAACATTGAACTTTGGCAGTTGAATACAAAACAGGATCTGACACATTGGTAAGACACAAACGTGACCAATTGTTAAGGTTTCAACCTACATACTCATAACTGAGGCGATAAAATGTGACCAAAACCATACTAATTACTACATATTACTACTTATATTACCAATGTCAGGGATAGTATTACAAACAAACCCCGCACCACTCCCGATCATTCCCTAAACAAAGTTGTGTTTTAAAGACATGTTTTTATAGAAATTGATATTATTTAGTATAATTCGTGGTTTTAATGATTATTTTATGCCCCCACCTTTAGGCAAAGGGGTATTAAGTTTGACCCTTGTCCCGTACGTCCATACGTCCCGTCCGTACGTCCGTCCTGTAAGACTTTCGTCAAATCTATCTTGGCTTGTGTATGATGGAATGATTTGATATTTGGTCTGACGCATAATCATAGTGAGTTGTACCGTAGCTCCCTGTTTTAGGTATGTTATTCAACTACTTCAATTTCATTGAATTATGGAGATTGTTTAATGATGAAAACTTTCGTCAAAGATTTCTTGGCTTGTGTCAACTGGAATGGTTTGATATTTGCTCTGACGCATTATCATAGTTAGGTGTACCGTGTTTCCCCATGTTCAGGTATTTCGTTCATCACTATTTGGTTTGCCGACACTTTGACTGAAATTTTGTTATTGTTCAATGACAAAAACTTTCGTAAAAGATTTCTTGGCTTGTGTATTCTGGAATGATTTGAGATTTGGACTGAAGCATAATCATAGTGAGTTGTATCGTGTCTCCCCTTTTTCATGTCTGTCGTTTATCTACTTCCTGTTTGCGGACACTTTTATTGATATTTGGTGAGTGTTTATTGACAAAAAGGCGTCATTGATCTTGTGTATGCTGGAATTATTTGATATTTGGTATGAATATTCTGAAAGTGAGTGATCCTTTAAAAGTATAAGAAGCAATGCCAAAAGAGAAAATTGCAGACTCGGTTTTATTGAGTCTGTTCATGAGTAGTAATTAAAAGTGCAACACTACTCACGCCCACTAGCACCGGCTAAAGTGGTATTCAATTTTTATAACTAATAACATCGAAACAAATGATCCAGAAAATATAAAAACAGAATGAGAATGAAACATTAACATAGTGAGTTATACAGTGTCTCTCCCTTTCAGGTATGTCTTTAATCTAGTTCCTGTTTGCGGACACTTTCACTGAATGTCCGTGATTGAATAATTCAACAGCAATTATAAACTACAGTAAAACCTATAGTCCAAACACTGAAACAAGTATTGGACCTCCATGAGCTTTCTGCATGACTCTAATCCTACATTAACCTTTAGCCTGCTATTGGCTGATGGGTAAATACTTATGCAAACAGTTTGGGTCCAGATGAGTCGCCGAGTAACTCGGCGTCTCATCAAGATCCAAACTGTTTAACACTTTGGTTGCATATTGGTAGACACATTGATTATAGCTTGAATTTTGAACATGTAGTAGGTGAAACATTCTGTAAAATAAATTTACTCAGCAGGCTAAATGTTAAAGAGTCAACTGTCTGAAGAGGCATCAGTTTTCATTACTTACATTTCAAAATGTCGAGTTCTTGATGTACCTTATTCTATCGTAAAACACGATGAGTATGACGCATAGTTTAGATGCAAACCAGGCTCAGTGTTTCACATTTGCCTCTGGCATTCTGGCATGTATGCATTGTGTGGTATATGTACACAAATGACAAAGATATATATTATGTTTTATATAAACACTTCAAAAAAACATGTGAAATATATAATCCAACACACTTTAGAAAATGAATTCCTATAGATAATTCGCGATATATCATGGCAAATCATGAAATATTCTGTCTAAAGCAGTGGAATTGTAAGGAAAATATATGCTTTAGGACTATCTTGTAATTTAACATGTGGCAGAAACCAATATAAACTAATTCCCTCGACAAACTGAATGATAGAGTATAACGGTAAATTACAATATATTCAATGGTTTATATTGAGTTTGTGAAAACATTGATTGAATGTTACCTACATTTAATTGATTGTCTGAACCATTAAAGCAATGCATGTTCATGGACGACCATCCAATTATGCTTATAATAATCCTAATACAAAAATATATTCAGCTGAATGACGTAAAGGGATATTTGCTGGCATGCCAATTAGCAGAGTATCAGATAAACTGACTCTAGACAGCTCCTACAGTGGCTACCTGGTCTGTCTCTACTCGGTATGTAACAGAAAGACGGGCTTGTCAAATATAAGGTTAAAGCATTGCTTACGAATTGTAAATGCGTTGCAGCGAAACGCGTCAGGCACAAAAGTTACACGTAGAACATCACTGTAGTGATCATGTAACGAATAAACACGTCTTTCTTTAACTCTTCTCTTGCTGAATTTAAAAATACATTTCTCCTTCTTTACCCATGCCCTGTTGTATAATTACATATGTCTTCACTGTGTACAAGTATTTCGCTGTGCAATCACTGCTGTGGAGTGCACTGGTTGCACAATCAATTTGTAAATAGTGCAGACCCTGATGAGACAGCTCCTACAGGATCTGTCTCATCTGGGTCTTCACTATTTACAGGTAGGTATGTTGACGCGATTAGCAAGCGAAGGGTTAATCAATTACTCCATGAATATTCATGTAGGAAATCAAGACATCATACACATTATATACATAAATAGGTATAATAGCACATGGTCATGTGTAATCATGGTCTTGGTAGAAACTGTGCAATCATGGTCTTGGTAGAAACTGTGTAATCATGGTCTTGGTAGAAACTGTGTAATCATGGTCTTGGTAGAAACTGTGTAATCATGGTCTTGGTAGAAACTGTGTAATCACGGTCTTGGTAGAAACTGTGTTATCATGGTCTTGGTAGAAACTGTGTAATCATATCTATGATATTATAAACAAACAGAGCAGATCCTGATCAGACGGCTCCTTTAGATTAAGGTCTACTATGTTTGCATGAAAGCACATAGATGATAGAACGGCGTATTCATAGGGGAAAGCGTTTAACGAATGGGACTGTTTAATCCTTTCCACCATAGAGACATTTAATGTACCTTTATAAATATATTCTGAAAGTTGGAGATCCATCGAAAGCAAATGTAGCAATGTGAAAAGAGAAAATTGCAGACTCGGTTTTATCGAGTCTGTTATTGAGGAAAGTTGACCCAGATCAGATGGCACCTTCAATAGTTATTTGTTTAGGAGCTGCTCTGTTTGCTTAAAGGCATTTCAAAGCTCCTTATATAAGTGAATCCCCTTTATACACAGTATCCAGCTGTGCTCCTGCAGTGTCCAGTCAGAGCCATAGCCATAAGATATAAAGTTATGCAATTATACATTGATCCTCTGTGACGGTAGTCCGCCTTATCAGTTTGTGTATCAGATGCTTGACAGTCAACTCCCAGCATGGGTTTAATGGGTCAACATTCCTTTCGAAATGCCTTTAAAAATATACATATAAGATTCTAGAGCTTTTGTCATGGTAACAGTTTTTGTTCATGATATCATTATAAATAGTTCACACGAATTATGTTATTATTTTATTTCTACTGTAAATGTCATGATGTAAAGGGTTAAAGCAGATCAAAAATTGTGAAGCTCAAAATTATCTCTGCAATTCGTATTCGCTCTATACTGCACTATTAAACCCTCATAGTGACCCTTAATCCTATCCCTTATTCACATATAGTAAGAAATATTGACACCATGAATGATATTCAGCTGAACGTTTATATTGACATTATGAACAAGTGTATATTTTACCATAACAGAAGTTGTACAATTATATCAAACTCGATACTACAAAACTCGATAATAAATTCTGAAGGGAGGTGATCCCCCGAAAGCAAAAATTGCAACACAAAAAGAGAAAATTGCAGACTCGGTTTTATTGAGTCTGTTCATGAGCAGTAATTGAAAGTGCAACACTGCTCACGCCCCTAGCACCGGCTTAAACAGTATTCAATTTTCAAAACAAGATGTACTGAAATTCATGATCTCGAAGGATCAGAAGGTATAACAACACTGAGAATGAAGTACGGGGCGACGTTTTACTGCCGCCACAAAACACGATACTACGATTGTTTTATAATAAAGACTTTATGTCTTTGGTGGCTGATTAATGCAGGATGAAAGACATGCATAAATGTCCTAGAGGAGCTTTCCGCATGACTTTAACCTGTAACCTGTGTTAAAGATCAATAATGGTACGTATTTGCGTGTTCGAATAATCGAGATTTTATTGTATATCATTTCATAAGCAAACAGCAGACCCAGATCAGGCACTTAACCCGATAGTGTGATTAGATGTTAATATGAAGTAAAGGGTTAAAGGCAGGTTTCATTACCTAAGTGGTTTCATAATTATGTTTAATATTAATCTACTATAAACATGCATCTTTTTTACCGACAATTCATAGCGTAGTATGTGGTAAATACATTGATAGTGTTGAATGTGCGGCGGCTAGCTTTGGTAAATTGTAATGTCTCAACAATATTTCTATGCAAATATGATATTACAGTAAATCTCTTTTGGGCGACTCTGGCATAATTTAAAGCAATGTGTTCATCTAGAAAAAAAATATTATCAAAACATATCAAGTGATGTAAGTACAAAATAATGTATCATTTTCTACCTACCCGCCAGCTTATTTGATTCTTTTTTATTCATTGAAATCAGCTGGACTCAAGACAACGTACAGAAGTATTGAAGAATGTAGAACCTTTAAGGCAGGTGGCTGCTTAATGCATGGTGAAAAGCATGCATAAAGCTTCTGGAGGAGCATTAAGCTGCCTCCTTTCTTAACCCATTCACTGATATTGACGACTTTTTAAAAAGTCACTTTGTGAAACCAATGTGATAAATAGAGAATTTGCTCCTAAAGGAGCAAATGCTCTATTTATCACAATGGTTTCAAACTATAAAATTCTAAAGGTTTCCTTTTCTATAGTTAATGCTCCTTTTCGGTAGATTTATTAAAAGAGGTTGGATCTAAAATAGCTTATGATGGAATGGGTTAAGGATCGGTAATGATACGTAACTTAGTCTACGAATACTCGAGATTATATTGTAGATGACAAAGGAAACATTAAGTGCGACACTAGCCGAACTATTTACTCCATGGACAGTTATGCTTGAAATAATGATATCATGAATATTAATTAGACGAAATGCCATACTGGCATATGGCAACATGAATGATTGGCCATGAAAGAAACTGAAGGATCAGATCTATGTCACGTCATAAGCAAACAAAACAGACCCTGATCAGACGGCTGCTATAGGAGCAGTCTGGTCTAGGTCGACTCTATTTTCAAAGGCGTAGAAAGGCGCATTTATGTAGTACAGGCTTAACCCTTAACGCATGCAAAACAAGTATATAAGATATTTGGACACGAGGGAGCTCTGTCATATTCGGTGTTAAAGATAGAATTAAGGCAAGGCCGGAGATGCCCCACGAAAGTGCACAGAAACACCATAAAGTAAATGTATCAGTATACACACATACACGGCCGTCATATAACAATACATCGTGTACAGTAACACCCCTCTAGTGCGACCAGCAAAAAGGGACATATTTCAAAGGGGCAAAGGCAGATGGTAGCTTAATACAAGACGACGATTATGCATAAAGCTGCTGTAGGAGCTTTCTGCATAACTTTCGTCCTGCATTAAGCAACCACCTGCTTATAAAGACTGGTATGGTTATTCATTAAGTGGCCGCATAAGAGGGGTTCTTCTGTAATTAATATTCAGAAAGGAAGGAACCAGTTTTAATCATTGAGCAGGGTCTTTAACGTACAACGGGAAAATAAATAGTGTTGCTGTTTACTATCACGTGTCCTTTTCAAATTTCCTGCCTGTCATCTATTCTATGTTCAATAGTTGTTTACTTTACTACGGCGTCGAAATACGAAATTGTTTTAACCCATTACCGCATATGCTATTTTTATATCCAACTTCTTTGAATAAATCTACAAAAAACGAACATTAACTATAGACAAGGAAACTTTTTAAAATTGTGTAGTTTTGAAACCATTCTGATAAATATAGCATTTGCTCCATAGAAGCAAATGCTCTATTTATCACAATGGTTTCAGAAAGTGACTTTTACAGACGCGTCAACAGGCGTCAATATGCGGGAATGAGTTAAGCCCGCATTTGCACCCATGTCACATTTGTAGCAATTATTTAGGCAGTGCATATATCTATAGATGTATGCAACTCAATTGAAACATAGTCACTAAATAAGTTGATCCCACATGTCATTTCAGTTTAATATATTTATAAGCATATGTTCGATATACAAAATACATACGTGCAGCATAACAACGTTTATCGTTGGTTGGCCATGACTTGGTATTTAACCCTTTCCCCTCATATAAACGTGTTTTCACGCAATTGCAAACAGAGAAGACCCAGATCAGACGGTTGATCAGGGTCTGCTCTGTTTGATAATGGAATTTGAAACATATGTGTTTTTAGATTCTAAAATGGCTACATTGTTCAACCTGTCATATTTCATTATAACTATTTTGTCAATGAATATTCAGTAGGTATTGAAATTTGGACTAATTGTAGAACATGGAAAATGTTAATACTCGATCAAACCATATTCTCATGGCTTATCCCGTTATTCCATGAACATTCATGCAGGACTCTACCCATTGTTAATATTAATCTAATTATTGTAAAACCCCTTCGCTTGCTATTCACGTCAATATACCTACCTGTAAATAGTGAAGACCCAGATGAGACAGCTCCTGCAGGAGCTGTCTTATCAGGGTCTGCACTATTTACAAGTTGATTGTGCAACTAGTGCACTCCACATCAGATATTACACAGCGAAATACTTGTACAAGATGAAGATATATGTAATTATACAACAGGGTATGGGTAAAGAAGAAGAAATGTATTCTAAAATTCAGCAAGAGAAAGGTTAACATATCAAATAAGGAAATCTATTGATATGTCAATAGAGAATTAGCTATGTTACATAACGACAAACAAAGAAGACCGTGATCAAGATATTGTATTGGATCACAAAGCGGTAACAATGTGGGATTATATAGAAATCTATTTACAACTGATACAACGTATATGATATCAGCCAGGATGTATTGAACACATAAGCTGCCATGCTTGATTATATACTTTTAGAGTAAAGGAGCGTAAATGGAACGAATGATCTGCAAGTACACAGGTTAATTATCTATCAAATGAAGAATCGTGTGTAAGATAAGATAGAAACAAATTATGATATTGGAGATGCAAATTTATAATTGCACATTAAATGTACATGATCTGGCGCTCTGATAACATATGACAACAAATGCTATTCATGGTCAGATAGCATCATCATTTGCGTTTTGATTGCATCTGATGTTCTGATCAAAAGGAAGCCGCCCTTGCCCAGATAGTCAAAGACGGTATTTGCGGCGAACCACGTTAAGACACCCGGCATTCTAATGACAGATTGATTCTCTTCATTTCTCTGATCCATTGTTGTTACTGGTGCAGTTGTGATTTTCCAATAGTTCCATTTAGGTTTGTCGCTCTCTCTCTCTCTCTCTTTGGGTGGGAGTCAGGCTTGTATTTAACGCTGCCGTGATATCGAATCTGTCATTTAGATTTAACATCGGTTACAGAGAAAGGACATTTAGACAAGGTATGGGAGTTTTTGAACAATTTATTTTTAAGCATACTTTTATATGTAAATGTGGACGTAGATAAATTGGTTTTGGATTCTTAAAATAAATGATATATCCTAAAAATGGGAAAATGATAATTATAAATTATATTAATGTGACGAACAGTTGGTAAAGTTGTGGATGAATATTTGCTAAAACTCACTGATTTAGTAAGATGTTTAATATGTTCCCATCTCTCTATTTAATTGTCCGAACGTTTGGACTTATGTTAGATATACCCTTACTATTTGTATTCACCCTATTTAACGTTGGATCTGGAATATGAGTGTTTTAGTCTAACAGTGTATAAAATTTACATTATTTTGTATGTTGATATATGTATATAGAATGATGTTAATCGATGGAATCATTGTCGTTTATTGCACTATTTTAAACGACACTCTTAATATGCGCTTCTTATTATTGTTAGTAAGCAAGAACTCACAATATTAGCGACTAGTTCTTACCCCAGTAGTTCGTTTATTATTTGTATTATTTCAAAGAATTTATTATTAGAGATATAGAATAAAACTCCTGCATGGGCTTACATTTAAAAAGACTTGGCGAAATTGATATTTTATGTAGTATCTGAACTTGAATTAAAGAAAAGAAAAGTAATATAAATGTCTTAAAATAATGAATGCATGAAACGTTTATCAACGCTGTTTAATTATTTATATAATGGAATGGTAAATTTTAAAACTAATTCATGATATCCTGCAAAAAAAATAGTACCACCATGAAAGACAAACTTATATGTCGACACAAATTTAGAATGACAATCTAGCCATGATAGTCGATAAATTATTTTAACTATTTTAAAGGATATGTAGATGTCCATATGCAGAAACATTGTTCAAACAATTGACTATATTTAGATACGTTTTATATTAGGTACATTGTCATGTTACTATATGTGTTGGCTATATCATTGAATGGAGTTTCAGTTTTCATATAATTAAAATACTTGCTAAAATACAGTGTAAAGAATGGATCTAAATTGGGATATAATATACTGAAAGGTTGCATACACCATTGGACGTTAATATATCAAAAAATGTATATTGTATCTGTAAAGCATTAAGTATCCTTTTAAACTGTGTTAAAGTATCTAGATAGTGTTTGCAATTTTGTTTGGACCTGATGGCCCGGTGCCTTGTAAACAAAGTAGATCTGGCTAATAATAGTCATGATGTCTTGTGTGTATATTCATGAGTTCAAGGATTAACATATAAGCAAGTATTATGTCAGATTAGTAGAAAGCACAGTTTCTTATGGTTATGATATTTGCTTATTGTTGTTTCTATTTACATAAGAATAAAGTTTGGCGGTATGTTTAGTAACATGTGCTGATATTTGGTTTGATAAATTGTTTCGTTTTGTCTTATATTGATATAGAACATATTTGTTCTGATCCTTTATCCATGAGTTGTGTTTATAACAGAAAAGTCTCAATAGAACTAGATTACACCTAGCATATTTGGTATTGTTTTTTAACCCTTTACTGTATGGCAAAGAGAATATTAAGTAACTGAATTTTTTATAATGTCACTATAGACAAAATAATGTTTGTCATGACAGAAACTGTAAAATCAGTTCAATGTTATATTATAAGTTATCAAACGGCTACTACAGGGGCCTTTGATTTGAGTATACTCTGTCAGAAACAGTTTGAAAAGGCATATAATTATGCAAATTTGATATTACAGTTAATCTGTTTTAGGCGACATATATTAATTATTACGTACGTTCGGGGTTTTTTACTAGAGAAAATGAAAACTTTTATAATTGTGTAGTTTTGAAAACCATTGTGATAAGTAGAGCATTTGCTCCGACGGCCATATCTTAACCTCTTCCCTTATGTAAGCGCATTTTGACGCACCTGCAAACAGAGTAAACCCAGATCAGACGGCTCCTATAGGAGCCGTCTGATCAGGGTCTGATCTGTTTGCTTATGGTGTAATATAGATCTGATTCTACAGCTTCTGCCTGAGAAAAATGTGCTGTGTTCATATACCATTATAAAAAATAATCTTATTAATATTCATGACGTCATTATTTCCTACATGAATATTCATCAGGGAAATGGTTAATAAATCGTATGGTCGCTTTAGCAAGTCTGTACATCAGTAGATAATGAGATGGATGTATTAACCCTTTACTCTATAAAATGCTTTTATATGCCTTTTCAAACAGTAGACCCAGATAGGAGGTTCCTATAGGAGCCGTCTGATCAGGGTCTGCCTTATTTGGTTATGGGATAATATAAGTCTAATTTACAGTTTCTTCGGTACAAAATTCATGTGCTTTTATACCATTTTAAGAAATAACCTAATCAATATTCATGATGTCACCATTCTTCCCATTATAAATATTCCATGAAATAAAGGGGTAAAGAATCCGTTCCAAACCCCTGAGACTATTTATGATAAAAAACAATCTAAACAGTTTCGATGCATTTAACCCTTATCCCCTTGTGAAAAAATAAGTCTGCTAAAAGTTGGATAAATTCAGTTTTGACTACTTCAGGTTCGAATTAGAATTAGAGAAAATGTTGACCGCTTGTCATGACACAAACTTTTTGAAAAACTATTGATCAAGTGTCAAACATATTGGAGTAACTCGGTGTTTCATCTGGACCCAAACATTACCGGGGCATGGCTCAGAATCAGTTTACTCACAGATAACACTTCGAGTAAATCGGTTTCCCATATGGGTCTAAATGTTGGTAAATCTTACCAGTAACACGACCACTGCATGTTAACGTTTTCACTACAAACTATTGTCGTCTAAGACATTCGTCGTCTGCTACAATTTCTGTTTGTTAAAGTTACTTCCATTTCTTTCAAACAACGTTACACAGTACCATACAGTCTGGGTCCTGATTTAACGTCGAGTTATTCGGCATCTTGTCAGGGTCCACACTGTTTATATATGTAATCCCAGACGCGATATCGGCAGTGAAAGAGTTCAAGTTTTGCAATACTTACCAAGCATTTTACACAGCAGTTCTTAGAATGAAACACTTACTTCTAAGGCAATTACGATCTGGCTGAATATCGAAGCGTGCTATCAACGATTTCGCTCCCATATATTGTCATCTGCTACAAGTTTCATTTGTTTAATGTTCTTCTCTCTTCTTTAAAAATCACCACCACACTAGCAAAGCGTTTGAATCCTAATGAGACACCGATTTCCACTCGGGGCCCATCTGAATCCAAACAGTTTGCTTAACCCATTCCCTCATAGACTTTTTTTGAGAGCCAACCACTTTGAATAAATCTACCGAAAAGGAGCATTTACTAGAAAAAAGGAAAAGTTTAGAATTTTGTAGTTTGAAACCATTGTGATAAATAGAGCATTTGCTCCTATAGGAGCAAATGATTTATTTATCACAATGGTTTCAACAGGTGACTTTTACAGAGGCGTATTTATGGAGGAAAGGGTTCAGTAATCAGAGATGCGGAATTTTGCCGCGAAAGCATCAAGCGTTGTAATGTTTTCTGGTTGATGAATGCCGAGATATTTTGAACACCACTGGACACATTTGGGACATACTACAGTGTCAATTTACATGTATTATGTTTTCTTATGAGATGGGTCATGCACTATTTATAACAAATATGTCAATGCATATGTACAGCAGATCCTGTTGTTAGTGATTGGATTGGTAAAACGCAGGTGGTTGCTTACTGTAGGACAAACGTAGTGCCGAAAGCTCCGATATTTCTGCATTTCTTTTGACCAGCATTAAGCTACCACGTGGCTTACATACCAATAATTAGACCTTTTTTTGATAGCCGCTAAAGCCAGATTCTATTGTATGTATATGCTATTTTCAACTCACTGATGGGTTCCTAGATTATATTTGTTACATTCATTATCAGATGTTTTAATAGTAAAATCTATGTAATACGACCACTCAAAAGAAGACTAATTCCGGAATTCTACACAGCTTCTCCATTACTGTCACCTTGCTTTAAACAACCATCAGGTTTTATAGACTCCTGTGTTAATAAAACGAATGTGAACATATTAGCGAGGTTCTGCTGAATTCATTGTCAGCATGTGCATTACTACTACCACTTTGCACTACTACTACTACTACTACTACCACTTTGCACTACTACTACTACTACTACTACTACTACTACTACTACTACTACTACTACTACTACTACCACTTTACACTACTACTACTACTACTACTACTACTACTACTACTACTACTACCACTTTGCACTACTACTACTACTACCACTTTGCACTACTACTACTACTACTACTACTACTACCACTTTGCACTACTACTACTACAACTTTGCACTACTACTACTACTACTACTACTACCACTTTGCACTACTACTACTACCACTTTGCACTACTACTACTACCACCACTTTGCACTACTACTACTACCACTTTGCACTACTACTACTACCACTTTGCACTACTACTACTACTACTACTACTACTACCACTTTGCATTACTACTACTACCACTTTGCACTACTACTACTACTACTACTACTACTACTACTACTACTACTACTGCCATCACTTTGCACCACTACTACTACCACTTTGTCGGATTTTGAGCTGTATTTATACAATGGGAAAACGTGCAAGTATGGACACTTGTACAATACAACTATCCATATGTCGTCCCGATACAGTAGTAACATTTAATTAAAACTGCGCCTGTTTTATTTCGAGACAATGTCCCTATATAAATGACTACACTCCGCATTATGTCTGTGTCCTGTAAAACCAGTTACAGTAAAACATACCTAAACCGGACGTTAAATATGGTATAAATATCGGTCTTGGAGACAGGTGGCAGCTTAATGCAGGGTAAAACACATGCAGAAAGCTCCTCTAGGAGCTTTCTGCGTGACTTTCACCCTGCATTAAGCTGCCACCTACGTTAATGTATCCAGATTCTTCTCAACTAGAATTCCGGTTTAGAGGGATTGTACTGTATTTACACCATACTCCCTTCATGGACAGAAAACAAAACAAAAACCAACTTCAAACTATTTTGTGTTGGTTGATGCTAAATTATGATTTCACGATACCGATGGTTTGTAGCTATCAATAATTGTGGCAAATACGACGGTGGTGATGATGCTTACGACGACGATGATGTTCAGTATACATGTAAACAATGACATAATCTATGAGATGAATGTGTATAATGGCATATTTATACAGTAAAATCTCTCTATAACGGCCACTAACTTGTGTTAATTAGTTGGTATATTAGGGCAGGTGGTTGCTTAAAGCAAGGGGAAAGTAAAACAGAACGCGCCTATAGGAGCGTTCTGTTTTACTTTCAACTTGCTTTAAGCAACCATTTGCCTTTAACACAAAATACTTGATGTAATTCAGTGGTCGTTGACTCGTTATAGAGATGTTTTACTGTTCATCAATATTTGGTATTTATAGACACTGTGGTGTCAGGTATGTTATAATTTTAAAGCAAACAGAGCAGACCATGAACTATTGAAGTCGTCTGTGTACTGGGTCTACTATTTTTGCATAGTAGTTTTTGTCATCTAGAGTGGCTCCGTGCGTTTTGCACAACCAGCTATTGGTATTGCATTCGAAACACCTAATGTTAAACTACTTTAACCCTTACAACTTTCAGTTTTTAAATGGACTATTCCAAAATTCAAACAGGTCAAGTTTACAGTGAATATTTAGGAACTTTTCTAGAGCAACAGTGCAGATCCTGATGAGAGGGTTCAATGAGGTTTAAACCCTTCCGTGCCACAATGACGGGTTTATGATATCACATGCAAACAGTTTGGATCCAGATGAGACTCGGAGTAACTCGGCGTCTCATCAGGATCCAAACTGTTTGACACTCTGTTTATTGTTTTATAAAGAAAATGGAAGACATGCACACACTTACAGTAAAAATAAACGAAACTGTGCCCATCAGACGACATTGCTGGCACCGAAAGGGTAAATATAGGTATAGGTTCTACAGCGTATGCCCTAAATACTATTGTGCAAATGACATTATTAAAAAACAGATATTCATCTTTCATAAAATAATTATTTCTGACACGAATATTCTTTAAGTAAATAGTTTTTATTCTTAGATAAATTCAAGTGATTTGATCAAGATCAGCTATGGTAGTACGCAATTATTTTGGCCAAGTAAGAATGAATAGAAATATGATGTATACAGCTAGCGTTTATTTGTTTGATTTACGATTTAATATCAAGAACAATTTTCCGAGGTCTCGTCCCATATATTAAATGTTTTTACCTATAGTTTCAACGAAGCGATGTCTATAAGGTATTAAATTGTATAGAAAAAAACGATAACTTGAAAATCTTAATGTCATAAGAAGTGCGTATGTCGTAAATCTGTTACGAAGATTTTATTTTACTTTCGCCCTGAAAAGCGAGACGGTGCTACAACGAGGGCATAAATACTGGTATATGTTCTAAAACACATTCTCGTTGAGATTCAAATGGTCGTACATAAACTCGCTCGGGTCCTACCATTCTTGAAGATAATAACTAAACACTTCTGATAAGCGATAGATAAGATGCGTAAATTGAAATATTTTAAAGTATGACTTCTTTATTTCTTCACTAAACCCTGTGTTGTGACCACTCTTTAGAGTCGTCTCGAAGAGAGTGACTCTTTAGAATCGTCTCGAAGAGACGATTCTATAGAGTGGTCACAACATAGGGTTTGGTGGAGAAATGACAATTTTAGTATTTGAGAACGCACCGTTATCTGTAGCTCTGAATAAAGCTGAGTTTTGATTTTGAGAATGTATGTCTGATTACAAGTCTTAGAATTACGCTATTAGTAACTTCGAATACCCTGTTTAATCCTTTGCTCAGTGAATATTGATGCGAGAAAAAAATTACACCATGTATATTAAATATATGATGTTTTTATTGTGACGTTTTACGCATTTACAAACCAAGTAGACCCAGATCAGACGGCTCCTATATGATAATGAGCCGTCTGATCAGGGCTGCTCTGTTTGCTAACGCAATGTGATATATCAGTTTCTTTGGTTTCTGAAATGACTACAAGGTTTTACTTTCCATATTTCGTTATATCTATTTTGTCCATGAATATTCAGTAGGTACTGAAATTTGGATAAAACATATGACAGAGAAAGAGTTAACCTCTGAATCGTTTATAGTAATGGCTACATACTATGACAAAAACAATACTGCTACAGAACAAATGAACTCGTGGCAGGTTAGATTGGTTCACCAATCGCCTGGAACATGATTATACTGCGTATGGCTTCTTTACCTTTTAATCCGCTGTGAAAAAAAACCCCAATAAGTGTTCAGTTTTGGATCTGTTCAATTTTTACTGCGTCCCATTCGATTAAACATTTGAGAAAATATTAACTGAACGTCGACCAGTTTGGATCCTGATGAGACGCCGAGTTACCCGGCATCTAACGTGGATCCAAACTGTTTGCAAATGCGAGTCAGGTCGAGGGGAGCGGGATAAGTGTTAAGTCTTCTACAATATGAAACATTAATCAAGCACATTGGGTCGTAAATATTTACCCTCGCCTTCATATAAAACACATGTCAACGCATTTGCAAAGTAGACCCGGGTCAGACAGCTCCTGTATGTGCCGTTTGATAAGGATCTGCTCTGTTTGCTTTTGACATGATAAAGATCTGACTCTATAGTTTGTGTCAAAGTAACATAATCATTGAAAGGTTTACATTATAAAACTTCAGCTAATAAATATATATGAATATTGAACAGGAAAATGGTTAAAGGGTTGTTATGAACTGCACTTACTGTGAACTAATTTTCTGTGTAACATATGAATTAAAATTCTGCTACGTGTCTGTAGTTTATATCCTTGAATGTTTTATACTATCGCCAAATTCAAATCATACAAAGTTTCTCACTCACGAATCTTTACCGAATAATTTCAGATCGTAAAATGATCAGGGATTCAATTGATAATTTATAATGTTCACTGCACAGTGTGTAGAGTGCCTTATAGCATATACCTAATCGATGGGGCCAAAATATGGCAGTATTTAATGATAACGTCCGCATAAATTGCAATACATATGAACATCTCTCAGAGAAGAAGAATCCAATTCCATTGCAAACAGTCTATTACATGTATTAACTGGGGCATCACATCAGTGATCCTGTCAAAGTTTAAGAGTTATGGAAAGATTGGTACATATTTCTGATGAAAGACAAACAGCACACATCCTGACAAGACGACGCGTTAGTACGTGACCGTAGACCTGGGACCATACTGTTTGCAATGCAATAAGACCTTTTTCACGACCGTTATTTCCCAGCTGCCAAAGTAGCGACTAAAATTATAACATTATACTCTAGTTTGCGTATAGGATCAAAGCTGCTATCGTCGCTGACATAAGTCAATCGCCAACAGCAATAACTACATGTAAATGATATGATTATATTGATAAAATACAGTTTAACTTCGATATCTCGATTTCAGATAACTCGAACTCAAGATAACACGAAGCAAAAGTAAGTTCCTTCTAAATATTACAATACAGTAGAATCCCTCTAATGCGACCAATTAATGAATAATCATGTGTGTCCTTATAAGCAGATGGTTGCTTAGTGCAGGACAAAAGTAATGCAGAAAGCTTTCTGCATTACTTTTGTCCTGCATTAAGCTACCACCTGCATCTAGCACCCAGAGGTATACCTCTTTTAGGTGGTCGCATTAGCGGGGGTTTACTGTACACTCATTCTACAATGTATCACTACGCATATATAGAAACGCTTGTGACAGATTAATGCTTCTACAGGAGTTTTTATCATTATTTTAAAACTGCATTAAGCTGTGGATTTGAAAAATAGTTCTGATTAGAAAAAGCGGATGATTCGACATTATGTTATCTCGAGTTATTTGTATTGTTCCTTGAAGTCCGAGATATGGACGTTCAACTGCAAATATATCCCACTCAGTCTAATGCGACCTTTTAAAAGAGGTATAATTAAGGGTGCTAGATGCAGGTGGTAGCTTGACGCATGACAAAAGTAATACAGAAAGCTCCTCTTTCTGCATTACTTTTGTCCTGCATTAGGCAACCACCTGCTTATAAAGACATCCATGTTTATTCATTAGTTGGTCGCATTAGAGGGGTTTTACTGTATTGTGTCCATGACTATTCAGTAGGTATTGGAATTTGAAATAAACATAGAACAGGGAAAGGGTTAAGCAGATAGCAGAATAATGATGAACAAACAATTTTACAAGAGTATTTCTATATTACATTTTTCTGGATTAAACAGCCACCGGCTTTTAAACAAGTCCCAAGTTAATATAATGTTTAGTAGCTTTAAACAAGTTCTTCAATGTACCGAGGGTATCATGAGATCTGTTTAATCAGAATTATAGCCAGTAGTAAATAACATGGTTATCAAATCCTCCAGATTCAATGCTTTTAAAAACAAAAAAAGAACATACATGATAGCTTGATTGACTCCAGTTTGGCGAATCAGCTGTTGGCGGTAGAAGACAAGCGTTGCATATCATTATAATATTTGACTGTATTGTTTTCCGTTTTTGACACTCAGTGATATTGGAATAGCACAGCGAAAAGTTTTATCTGGTATCAGAAGAATGTAGATGGAATGCTTTAACGTGTACCGTATCATGATGGTCGATTGACACGTTAAAGAATCTCGTTCTATCCAAAACATGAGCATTAACCCATTTTATTCTTATATCATTTAACCCTTTACCCCGTGAATATCCACATCAAGAATAATGAATATTAATTAGATTAATTTTATGATGGCACATGGACATATAAATAGAAACTGTAGAATCATATCTATATTATTTCATAAGGAAACAGAGCAGACCCTGAACATACAGGAGCCATCTGATCTGGGCCTACTCTGTTTACAAAGGCGTAGAAAAGCGTATTTATGGCGGAAAGGGTGGGAAACCCGTCCAGATGTTATTTTGGAACCCTATTAATGTTCACGTTGAGGTATAAGCCATTGATATCGATAGGTTCAGCCAACCATGTTGACCTTCAGGAGCCCATGTCCTTTTTTAAGGAGCATTGGGAACTAATGGGTTATTTGCAGTGAATTCCGTGACACATTAAACTTAAAAATACAAATGAGCCTTGATAACATGGTAGAATACAGTTCGTTACCACGCCCTCATATAATGCCAGGTTTGCAAATCGCATTGTAGCTTAAAGCAGGGCGGTATTATGCGGGAAGCTCACGTAGCCGCTTTCTAAATTACTATTGTTCTGTATTTAGAAACGAGCGTTTAAGAAAGCATATGAAATCACCTAATACACACTAAACTACCTGCGAAGAAACCACCCTTTACTTGGAACAGAATGCATAGCTATGTCTGTGCAAACACGATTTACCCAGATCAGACAGATCCTGTTGGAGTTGTTTAGTCAGAGTATGTTCTGTTTGCTTATGGAATCGAAAAAGAGAGATATGAGTTTGCTGTTTCTGCGCATTGCAAGGACATCCTATATTCATCATGTCGTTATAATATATAGCTCCATGTAATTAATGGTCCTAGACCGACTGCCACGTATTTATCTTACACGCTTACCCACCATAAATATTTGTTATAAAACAGCCTCTCCTCTTTTGCGACAAATTAATCATTTCCATCATGAATATTCCTTTAAGAAATATCTACATCATGAATATAATCAAATGCCTTCTTCTACTGTCACATGAATACAGTGATTTTGGGTCATTTTATAAATCATGTCTATATTATAACATAATGAAACAGAACAGACCCTGATCAGACGGCTCCTACAGAGCCGTCTGATCTGGGTCTACTCTGTTTACAAAGGCGTAGAAAGGCGTATTTATGGAGCAAAGGGTTAAATGATTAAATGATGGTGCCCTGTAAAGCAGAATGGGTTTTCATTGAAGAAACAAGTAATGCAGGTATATGCATAACTTCCATCCTAAATTAACATATCTATTCGTATATTATTTAACCCATTTGCTCCCAGTGGATTCTTCCCTGCTTATATATTGGATTAGTCCATTTTTATCTAAGGGGTGCCAGGCCTAAATTTTCAGTTTCGTTTCGTTTTATATTGAAATTCCTATCAGCAAACAGTGTAGACTCTGATCAGACGCCGCATTATGCGGTGTCTGATCAGAGTCTACACTGTTTGCCTACGTCCCATACATAGGATCGTGGGAGCAAAATGTTTTTTATTAGCCCATTTGCTCCCACGATCCTATATATGGATTTTTCATGTTGTAGGAGTGGGGTGTATACAACATGCTTGCTGGTATACGTCATTGACATCGATCGGTTCAGCAAACAATATAGACTCTGATCAGAGGGATTCTTAGGGACTCCTTTGATCTGAGTCTACACTGCTTGTCTATGTCCTTTTTAAGGGACGCGGGCACCAATAGGTTATGCTAGAATCTTCCTATAAGACATATAGTTAGACTTATTTTGATCGGACGTTCTGGGGTTTACTGTACAGCAAAACCTCTCTATAACGGCCACTAAATTGTGTTTATTAGTTGGTATTTAGGGCAGTTGGTCGCTTAAAGCAAGGTGAAAGTAAAACAGTTTGTTTTACTTTCACCTTGCTTTAAGCAGCCACCTGCTTTTAACACAAAATACTTGAAGTAATTTAGTGGCCGTTATAGAGAGGTGTTACTGTATTTAACTCTCCTGATCAGACAACATGTCTCCATCGTGCGTATCTTTGTCCACACTGTCTGCAATGGTTATTTTGTATTAAGACACAAACATGCATTTACGGTGAACGGGTCCAAAATGAATTTGGAAGTTGATTGGACATTGTATACAACATATTCGTATCGAGTTTTCTGCAAAACAGTACCGAACCTTGTCAGAGGACCCTTTCAGCAATCATTTGATCTAAGTAAAAACTATTTTAGCCTGAATTATGTTATTTATGCAAGTTATGCAATTAAGGGGGTAAATTGAATTCAGTCTCATATAATATGTGCGCTTGATCAAGTATATATTATAAACCAATCTAATTGTTATCTGCAGGGGTGCTGTTGCAAGCAGTTACTGATAGTTCATTGAGAACTGCTTGATGAACTGAACAGTGCACATCTAAATCATAAAGCTCCTCAGCGAGTTGTCTGGTCTGGGTATTCACTGTTGGCCTTTGTCCCTTTTAGGGATACTGAGTTTTAGTATCCTCTGCTGATTTATTTACATTACTGCCTCCTTGCACGCGTCTTTGCATTAATTTGTCCCAACTTGCTAACATCTTGGCATTAATTCGTCTCATCTTAGCATACGAGTTTGTGCTCAGACACGGGTAAATCACTGCTCGCAATATAGTGTAACTTTACATCTGAACCTTTGGAAAGAGGATTTGACACGACAATTTGTCGTCTACTTTACAACAATTTTCTATAAATACTTTAAGCTGGATGACTTCTGAGGAACGTCTATGAGCGACGTAACTACAGTAAAACCTCGATTATTCGAATTTTCGGTATAGAAGAATTTAGACCCTTTTAGGCAGGTGGCTGCTTAATGCATGGTGAAAGTCATGCAGAAAGCTCCTAGAGGAGCTTTCTGCATGACTTTCACCATGCATTAAGCTGCCACCTGTCTTAAAGATCGATAATAGTACGTATTTTAGTGTTCGGATAATCGAAGTTTTACTGTACTTTCATCTTTCAGCATTCTGTCATTATCCGGATACGGAACTGTCTTAATGCCTAGCTGTAATTGTGTACTATCTAGTAGCATGTGCACGTCTGAAACAATTCAGATTTTATTCCAGTTTTATTTGAAGCAATTCAGCTTGTTCAAATAAGTTTTGACAAAGGTTTTGTTTGAACTGCTCGATCTTCAGGAGGTCTCTAACGGGCTAGAAAGTAAAATTGCAGTAACAGATCACTGATCAAAAAGGTAACATGGCATTTGCTGGCTCAAATACATTAATGTGTCAATGATACCCTGGCTTAATGCGTGACTTGCGTAGTCAACCTTTATCTTGTCAAACTCCATCTGCCATGAATTTGCAGAAAAGTTGCATTAACCCATTTGCTCCCACGATCCCATATATGGGACGTAGTCAAACAGTGTAGACTCTGATTAGAGTCTACACTGTTTGCTGATAGGAAAGTCAAAATAAAACAAAACAAAAATGAAAATTTAGACCAGACATCCCTTAGATAAAAGTTATCCAATACATAAGCATGGAATAATCCACTGGGAGCAAATGGGTTAAGATGATCCGCCGAGCTACTCGACGTCTCATCAAAGTACAAGCTATGTGACGCTCGGTCAATACAGTCAAACCTCTTCAAACCGAAATTCTAGTAGAGAAGAATTTGTATACTTATATACAGGTGGCTACTTAATGCAGGGTGAAAGTCATGCAGAAAGCTCCTAGAGGAGCTTTCTGCATGGCTTTCACACTGCATTAAGCTGCAATCTGTCTCCAAGATCGATATTTATATTAAACTGAACGTCCGGTGTAGTTTGTTAAAAAACTTGAACAAATGAGAACTAACTAAAAGTTGCAACATATCGGAGTGTACCCGGACTTCATTGCTACAGCAAGATAAGGGTTAATGTATCGGCAGCGGATATACTGGCAGGTAGCCCGCGACATCATTACGTCGTTTGACAAAACATCTTCTACTTTACTTGGCAGTAGATTGATTACAAGCATCCAGTGGTAGAAATTATTGGACGCCGTCCAACAATCACAGGGCTAATAATGTACTGTTTATACTGGATTCACAATTCGCGAATAAAAATACACCTTCGAGAATAGCGTGGTTTAACTGGCAACAAATTACCTGTCAATATGTGTCGGTAATCCCTGATTGAAAATCGAACTTGCAATTGTTAAATGCTACAAAACAACTAGGAATGAAATTTACCGTGGATATGTTTAACCCATTTGCTCCCATGATCCCATATATGGGACTAAGGGAAACAGTGTAGACTCTGATCAGACGCCGCATAATGCAGTTTGCTGATAGGAATTTCAATATAAAACAAAACGAAACTGAAAATGTAGGCCAGGCACCCCTTAGATAAAAAATGGACTAATCCAATATATAATCATGGAAGAATCCACTGGGAACAAATGGGTTAATTTGTGATACGCTTTGCCAACAAGGTTGATCTAGAGAAGATGTCGAGTTACTTGGTACTTCATCAGGATCCAGTCTGTATAGCACCGATGAACCCTTTCCCTGTTCTATGTTAATTCCAAATACCAATATCTACTCCACATTGAATGATAGAATAGTTATACTGAAATATGGAAGATGGAACATTGTAGCTAATTTAGAAAGTAAAGACATAGGTCTATCAAGTTTTATAAACAAACAGAACAGACCCTGATCAGACGGCCCCTGCTATTTGTAGATGCGTGAAAATGTGTTTATATGAAGGAAAGGGGTAAGAGACAATGGAAGGGCACGCCTTTAAAAGTTAGCATATCCAGATTTTCAAACTATGTTAAGTGTTTGTTTGCCTAATTTATATTTCATGCTGCTGGGCTAATTGTGTTTAGAAATGTGTGTGAGCAAATTATTCTCAGTAAACTTAGGGAATTTGGAACAATGAATTCAAAATACAATATTATATTATAGAATAGACGTATAGACGTAAAGAATAGACATGTATTGTCAATGTTATTCATTTTGGACAACTTAAATCACAAGAATGTAGAAAACATGTTGACTGTCTCTCGTTCATATTGGTTTGTCCAAATCATTCACAACGTATGTATAAATTATTATTTGTGTTCCATTCCTATTTTCCAATACATGTACGTATAATACATTAAAATCCCAATAGTTTGAACACAAGCACAAATAATAGTGTGGGTCTTTAAGACAGGCAGTAACTTAATGCAGGGCAAAGGTCATGCAGAATGCTACTAGGGGAACTTTCTGCATGACTTTCATACTGCATTAATTAACCCTTTACCTGATAGAAGCGGCTTTTAGCGTGTTTGATTTATTCCTCCGCTGAAGAAAATAGTTCAAATTCATACAGTCATGAACATATTGCATAATAAATATTTTCTATATCCTAGTAGGTGGTAGCTTAAAGCAGGCTGAAAGTAAAGCAGAATGCGCCTTAAGGCGCATTCTGCTTTACTTTCAACCTGCTTTAAGTGGTCATATGTCTTCAAAACTAGAAACAGGCAAATGGGTAAAGGGTTAAAATGTTTTCAATTCTGCATTACTAAAACCTCGAGCTGTCGAGATTTCACGGTCAGCGTAATGATCTTAGTGTTTAAATTAGTACTCAAGCTGATTAACACATTTTTAGAAACAATGGGTAGGACATTCACAGTGACAAACGCTTGTAGACAAATACAAATTATGAACCATTTTAATAAAAATAATTACGTGATATGATACAATAACTAATACACTTTGTGACATAACCCAAACATGTATGATTGAGTCAGGTAAATGTTTCTAGGGTTTCTTTTAAATGATTTGCTTAAAGTGACATTATTTACACCAAAGTAAAGTCTGCATCCAATGAATGTGTTATTCACACATTTGGAAGATCTAATGTCCCATAGACCGGATCTTTCAAAAGGTCACGACAACGTATCGAGAAGGTGTGAATAATTACCTCGGAGGTGGGAAAACACCGTGCTCGAATTAAACAATCAATAAAAGGAACCAGAATGATCCGCGGGACCAGCACACATGCTCGAATTTTCGGATTATCGCTATTCGGATTAATGCAGGTATTTTCAATTAGATTTGATAGAATTTGAGCCGGGACCTCAACATTCCCTCGGAATAAGAGGGTATCTCGGAAAAACGAGAGTCGAAATAACGCCGTTATACTGTAATTAATTTTAATAAAATCATTAAAAAATGTGCCTGTCATGTTCACTTATTCTTATGAAGATTGTCAAAGTACATTTATAAGTCATACAGGAAAGTTTGAGGAAACACTACATACAAATATTTTGAAAAAGGGTGATCCTTCGAAAGCAAAAGTAGAAATGCAAAAAGAGAAAATTGCAGACTCGGTTTTATTGAGTCTGTTCATGAGCAGTAATTGAAAGTGCAACACTGCTCACGCCCCCTAGCACCGGCTTAAGCAGTATTCAATTTTCAAAACTAATAACATCAAAACTAATGATCCCGAAGGACCAGAAAATATAACAACACTGAGAATGAGCACACAACCGCCCGAACAGCACCACGACGAAAACAGTAAATGTACATGCATATAAAAGACACAAAGAGACACACGAAGACATTAGCAAACACACAATAGGGGAAAGATTGAAATACCGTCTTGGAACTCAAGTTTAACTTATACCGCAAAATGCTCATGTGATAGAAAATAACCAGTTTATGTCGATACTTATAACCCTGTGTTTTACAACAAAATATTATCGAATTATTTCTAACAGTTACGAAACAATAACGCCAGTCGAATACACCGTGGTATATCGGGCTCTTCGATATTAAGCACATGGAACATTCGTCTTTTTCGGCGTGTATTCGAACGGTTGTTTATTCTTTACAACATATAAACAAATGGTTTACAGTAGAACTTGTCTTAAGTGGACATCAAAGAGATGTCTATTCACTGGTCTGTATAAAGGATAGTAGCTTACTGCAGGTCAAAAGTAGGAACTTTCAGCATTACTTACATGTGCCGTGCATTAAGCTGTGTTCAGTGAATGAATAGCCGTTTAGGACAGGTTCTGCTGACAATGTTTAAACCATTCTTTGTAAAAGTCACTTCTTTGAAATCAGTGTGATAAGTAGAGCATTTTTTCACAAGGGTTTCAGAACATACAATGCAAACATTTTCTTTGTTAAATGCTCCTTTTCAGTAGATTTATTCAAAGAGATTGTGTTTAAAATAGCCTTTGACGGAATGGGTTGAAAAGAAATGAAAAAAACTTCTATAATTGAAGGAGGCAGCTATATCATTAGAATCCTATTTGAAGACGACACTTGCATAGAGTGAAAAATGTTCAACAGACAGTATAATATGGTATTAAACATGCTCGTACGGATAAAATACAACCGCTGTTTAATGTAGGTAGAAATAATGGCTCTTAAACATGTTGACTGTCGCCCTCCCAAAGAGATACAAATAGTTCCAACTCAATTTGGATGAAATCTCAATAGAGGCCCTTTGCGACATGTTTTATGAATTAAAGCATCGTTAAATTGCCATGGAAATAATAAAAATTGGTAAAAAGCGGTATTAGAGACCGAGCGTTATTACGACTGATAGGACCTTCATTAGTAATATTTAAATCCATTACCCGCACTTAGTTTTTACTTTATGGGAACACGATCGTTTACTATGGGCATTATGAAGGAACTACGCGTTTCGTTTTGTAACAATGTGTGCGATTAACTTTTATCCTGCTGTTTGAGACTTGACTTGTATTTACAAACAGCCCAGGCCCAAACTGAGACAACGAATATCTGTTTGTAACTCTTAATATATTCTCTCATCTTTAAGCCAGTTTACGCCTCTGTAAAATCACATTTTGAAACCATTGTAATAAAAAGAGAATTTGCAAATGCTCTATTTATCACAATGATTTAAAAACTACACAATTCTAACATTTCCCTTTTTTCTAATAACCGCTCCTTTCCAGTAGATGTTTCTTCGAAGAGGTCGGGTCTAAAATAGTCTATAAGGGAATGGGTTAAAAGCACAAACGAATAGAATAAAAAGTAAACATTGCATCGCTAGGAGTTTGCGCACTCATCATTTTTAGAGCAGGATAAGGATTGATTTATTGGTCTCGTGCGAACAAAAGGGTTGATATGACAAGGATGATGGTTAAATTTCACAACATCATGACACCGGTGCCACGGGGATTTAAAAAAACCGCCATTTATGTCTGAAACAATTTTGGTATTAATGAAATAATTGCTAGTAAAGACGGCTTTAATCGTTTTTATGGGCTCAAGTTGCAGTTTTATTCATTAAATATCAATATCATTGCATAAAACAGTTTTAAAATGGAATACACGCTGTGATCTAAAGTTCACATATGGTTCTGGCCGCGAGAGTCATTTGTTGTAACCCCTTCGGTGCCATGAAGACGGGTCCGTGATATCATATGCAAACAATCTAGATGCAGATGTGATCCAAATTGTTTGACACTCTAATTATTGTTTTATTAAGAAATAAAACTAGCGCACACTCTACAACTTAAAACAGATAAAAATGTGTCTAGCAGACGACAATGCTGACACTGGAAGGGTTAATATCAATTCTTTCCTACTCCAAGAAGTGTCTTTTGTACAAACTCGTGTCTATTACAAATTTCAAACAGTATCAATTTTCTGAAGGTGTTTAAGAAACCTTTGTTTTGTTAATGGTACACTTTAATCTGAACCCAACCTGTATTTCAATGCTAGATTTGGTAAGAAATCAGTTTATTTTCTGTTATAAATCTATAATATGTGCATTGGTTTGTTTTAAACCGAAGTGCAAGAAGCGTATAATTGATTCTGCAAAGATACACAAACTAGAATTTTGCTTTTGAAGGATCACAACAGCTGGATTGGTGTTAAGTGTTTGTGTGACAACTGTAAAAAGCGCCCCAAAATTAATTCCCAGTATTGTTTTACTTTCTGTTTTTTTTTTTTGGATAATCAGTTTCAGTGCTTTTAGTTATGCCAATTGAATACCGCTGAAGTCGGTGCTAGGTGGCGTGAGTAGCATTGCTCTTCTTTCTCCTTTCGCATTGCTACTTTTGCTTTCGAAGGGATCGCCTACTTTCAGACTTTATTAATCCATATGCAATCGTGATCCCTTACACTGGACATGGGCAAATTGTTAAGACTTAGCTCAGAGGTATCCCACAGGAGTCATCTGATCAGGGTCTGTACTGTACTAAATCACTAAATGTCAAAGCTTGCCACCAGGACGTACGTCGTTTGAAGGATCCCTCCGCCATAAAAAGCGGATGGGTTTTAAATCTTAATTTGAAATAATTTACCTTACATAATATTAGAGACAATCCTTTCAACCAGGGACACACTGGCACTACCATTTACAAACAGTGTAGACCCAGGTCAGAGGGTTCCTAGAGGAGTCCTCAGATCCGGGTCTGCACTGTTTGTCATTCAAAATCCTCTAGCAAGTGTACATCTTTCATACTGAGTGGACTGTGTAGCTAAACAATGATGGGCTAGTCCACTCTGTAAAGTTGGGGTTTAAGAGTTAGATGGTTAGGCACAAATTACAAATACATTTGTACAAGTACAATGTATGTGCTTGTGATCAGATACATTTAGAAGAGAAATGCGCATGCTCGACCTTTCACCTAGTGCCAAACATTTTGCAGCCAAGATTGCACATTGTTTCTGCATGTTAACTCTTCTTTCATATAATGATTATCTAATAATATTTTCCACGCATTTGTAAACAGAGTAGACCCGAATCAGACGGTTCCTATAGGACCAGTCTGATCGAGGTCTGCTCTGTTTGCTTATGAAATAATATATATCTAATTCTACAGTTGCAAGTATGGCCAAAACACCGTGTTTCCGGATACCATTATATTATTTAATTTAAGTAATATTCACGATGCCGTTATTTCTACATGAATATTAAACAGGGAAAGTGTACATTGTATCGATATCGCACTGGGTTAGAAATCTTAAAAACATCATGACTTTTCTGAAGCGATGTTCACACACATTGTACATGCTTGCAAAAAGTTATTGCGTTGAACAAATCCCTGCGGGGGTATTTTTTGTCTAGTTGCAAAACAGTTTAATGAAAAAAATACTGTAAAAAGCATTGTCGAAGGATTTGGAGATCAAGCTTGTTCGTGACATATTTTGAAATGAGACGGCTTCTCTGTACTACATTATACCGAAATGCAATTCTCGGTACAGACATTTGAGTCTGGTGTTCGACAAGAAAGAACAACAGTAATTGAATTATACAATTATTTCTTCTCAATTTCATCTTTATGTGGTGTATGAAGTTTTGAGGAATAATAAAGACTGTTCTTATAATCTTATTATCTAATATTTTCAAACACTTTAATTCCTGATTTTTGATTAGTTTAACTTATATAATACAAGAATACAAGCTGGATAAATGATTTGTTCCTTAGAACTACAGTTGCTTGAAGCGATAGTCTATACTTGCAACGTGCTTTAAACATGCCTAAAATCATAAATCATTTCTTTGATTGCTGTAATGAAGTATATCGCAAGAAAACCAATGGGGGAAAAAAACGTCGAAGAAGACCAAGTTTGTATGTGTAATAAAAAGTATAAGGGTTGATGAAAACGGTTTATTTTGTATCACACGGGTCGTTTTCGGTAAAAGTTCCAATTGACAATCTTCATAATAATGATTGAACATAAAAACACCAAGTTTTATAATGTTATTGAAAATACGCGTTCATTGTAAAGACTTTCACTTTAAAGTTCACACTTTCATAAAGAATATTATGTTAGATACAGGAACACTTTTGATGTACAGTAAAACCTCTCTATAACGACCACTAAATTGTGTTAATTAGTTGGTATTTTGTACAGGTGGTTGCTTACAAGCAAGGTGAAATTAAAACAGAACGCTCCTAAAGGAACGTTCTGTTTTAATTGCACCTTGCTTTAAGCATCCACCTGCCTTTAACACAAAATACTTGAAGTAATTTAGAATGAGAAAAGTTGATAAGAGATGATCTATTGTACGTTTCCGTATACCTCTACGAAGTTCACTTGACGAATAAGAAGCATGTAAGACATAATAACTGGTTGATTATCAATTGCCTGGTTTGTATAATATCAGAACTATGTGTATTCCATGACAAACACTGCAGATTCAAATATATTCTACATTAGTCAATATGTAAGCTGCTGAAACAGATCTATCAGATTCCATGAGCAAACAGAGTAGACCCAGACCAGACGGCTCATATAGGAGCCGACTGGTCTGGGTCTACTTTGTTTGCTAATGGGGTCGTGAACCTTTTCCATCATATAAACGTTTTTTCACGTCCGTCAGACACAGATCAGACACCTCCTAGAGAAACCACCTGATAAGGGTCTGCTCTGTTTACTTATGAAATTATAATAGATCTCACCTTATAGTTTCTACCAAAACCGATCACGTGTACATATGCCATTAAAAACAGCTAATATATATTCATGATATCATTACTTCCTACTTGCATATTGAACAGGGAAAGTGTTAACAGTTAGCTTACTGCGGGCGAATGAGTGATTACCTTTGCGAAGAATTTGGATCCAGATGAGACACCAATTAACTTGACGCCAACTAACTTGAAATTTAACCCTTCGCTTGCTATTCATACCTGTAAATAGTGAAGACCCAGATGAGACAGCTCCTGCAGGAGCTGTCTCATCAGGGTTTGCACTATTTACATGTTGATTGTGCAACCAGTGCAGTCCACAGCAGTAATTGCACAGCGAAATACTTGTACACAGTGAAGATATATGTAATTATACAACAGGGCATGGGTAAAGAAGGAGAAATGTATTTTAAATTTCAGCAAGAGAATGGTTAAAATTGTAATGGGTGAAAACTATGTAAAAGTAATTTGTTCGGCAGGTTAAATGTTAAATGTTGCCCCATTCATTATACATGTACACACATGACTACAACAAAAACAATTGTATGCTGTTTATAGGATAAGTCCTATATTTTTTATATCTTTATTCTCATTTCATAAAACATCAAACGGAATACAGTTTGATCTGTACAGATTATAAATGGATACGTTATGAACTTCATTTCCTCATGAACTACTCTACAGTAGAATTTCTAAACACGGACACCTAATTAATAAGCATGTGTGTCTTTACAAGCAGGTAGCTGCTAAATACAGAAGGAAAGCAGCGCTCCTTTAGGATATTACTGTATATATTTCACTATAGATTAACTAACACCTGCTTTAAACGTTCACAGTTTGACCTTTGTTGAGTGGCCATTATAGAACAATTGTACTGTACTCCGCTGCCATAAGATGACGACGTGATATCTCCATGCCCACGGGATGGTGTGACTATTGCTATTATCAACGTATTGAAAAGGTTCTATAATAGTTTTCGCCAGTAAACTCATTGATACTATCTGCTTTTGTCCCCAGTCTCTATCCAATTTACAATTAAATGAATTGCCCTTAAAGATATCGTAGGCAAGCCAAGTTTCCGCTATAGCATACCTAAACAGATTTATACAATTATATATAAGAATAGCGCTTTAAACCTGTGCCGTTGTAGGAAATCAATACTCTAGTATCTAAAATTTAGCAATTGAGATATAAAGAGAAAGCGAAGAGATTGTGAGATTGTGTTGATACTGTGCAGTTAAATTTCCATAATCTACTTAAGTTGAATATTTCGCTTGGAATTACGGCTTTCAATGTGTATGAAACAATTTGAGACGCACTATGAGCAAATAAGTCATTGTACACGAAAAAACAACCTTTAGGCTATGCAAATAGTGTAGTACCAGTAACGCAGCATCTCATCGCGCTCCGCACTGCCCGCCATCAAATGAGTACATGTATATTCTGTTTATTTTTTTCGCCTGTTGCGATAAACTTTATGGAACTTGATTAGACGTCCAGTTTTCAACAATATCTTCACTGCAATGCCTAACTATTAGTTTTCGTAGTTCAAATGTGCCTTCAGGACTTGCGAAAATGTCTATAACAGCTTGACACACAGTGTAGACACTGCGTCTAAGATGTTAAGGCTGGTTTAGTTCCCCAATATAAGTTATACATTGCTGTACCTGAATAAAACCAGGTGTTTCATTAAATGGAAAAGTAGTAAAGTCAAACAGACAAAGCCACATACAAGACGCAACCACTACCAAACGCAACCACTACCAAAACACCGATAGATATCATGACACACACCCATCCACACACAACCATACACCCAAACGGACACTCACACACGAGATGAATACAGAAAACACCAACAAACACACAATAACTAGAGACAAACACTCCGCACATGAACAAAACCACAAGCACAAAGACGCAAGGCACTCAAAAGGAAGTGTGACAAAGAGAGTACCGCCTTGGCACGGTCAGTAGCAAAAAGACCACTGGGTTTTAAACCAGTTTATCACATGATCTACCATGTTGGAGTGCCGTAACAGAGTGCCGTATTTCGCATAATTGCACTAGTGCATTTTTTATGCAAATTAGCAAGTTAGCCAATCGTAGCGCTCATTCAAAAAGCGTTAGCCAATCATAGCACTCCATGCGGGTCGTCCGTTGTATTACAACGCTGTTTGTAAAGCAATCGCAGAAACAGCCGTCAGCTAGTCTGTTTTATTTTCTATGGCATTTTAAGGATTATGTGATAAAAAGTATCTTACATTCGTGTTCATTATACATTGTTTTTATGAAACTCGTTTACTACCATGAATATGACACTCGCTAAAGCTCGTGTCATATTATAGTAAACTCGTTTCATAAAAACCATGTGTAATGAACACTCATGTAAGATCCTCTATTTACGGATGTCCTAACCTCACACTTCTCTCAAAGTCACCCTAGCTATACAAATAGTGTAAATAAAGGTATCCCCGTCGGACTTACCCACAACATAGAAGACGGTGAACACATGACAACATGTAAATAAGCATAATAACTGTGACAATCCGTCAAATATATACTCAATGACTTTGCTGAAGTCAGAGCATCTGCAGGGAAGCCGTTAAGGGCACGGCAGGGAAAAATTAATACATGAGTCTGGTAAGCTCATCCCGTGTCTGAGTTTAAGAGAACACCATCATAGAGTACTACCCTCGGCCTGTCATCGCGCAAGCAAGGAGGGAAGCGTAGCTACCGACTGTAAAATGGTCGATAACCAAACATGCAGTGCGTTGCAATATAATGGGATCATAACCTTTCTTCTTAAATGTTTTAATGCGTTTTATAAATGGATATGACCCCGAATTGTCCTAAGTTTTTAGATAACATCCCCATAAAAGTCTGGTTGAGAAATGCCTTGTTGCAGTAACGTCCGTAAATTGCAATTATATTTACTAATGAGTGGTAAATTTCGATAATAAAATTTAGAAAACGTTTTCCGAAGTTTGTGATATCTGTTACCTTGCTTAAGACGTTTATCATTTATAACTAAATTACGACTGTTAAAATCTTCATGCAAAAGAACAGGCTCGGGCAAACCGAATAAGTTGAGAAATATAAACCCAATAAGATGTGGAACGGGGCACATCTCCATCTAGAAAAGGATAATTAACAATTTTAAAATTAAAATCTTCTGTTTTATCGTATATTTTGGACGAAACTTTATTATTTGTAATTGAAAGATTCAAATCTAAAAATGAAGCTATAATGTCAGATTGATTCGCTTTGTTTAAAGACAGTTCTTTTGGGCAAATTGAAGAAACCATAGTTTCAAAATAAGGATTATCTAAATTCAAAATATCGTCTAAATACCTTAAAGTTTTATTAAAGGCATTAAAAATATCGGCCTGTGTATCAGGTTTTAAGCTAAGCATAAAATCCTACTCATAGCAATACCAAAACAAATCTGCAACAAGAGGGGCACAATTTGTATCCAAGGGTATACCAACAACTTGACGATATATGGTATCTTCATAACGCACAAATATATTATCTAAAAGAAAGGTAAGAGATCTACAAACATCAAGGCAAGTCCATATTGTGTAATGTTCAACTTCTGAATTCGAACAGAATGAACGTTGAACAGTACAAGCAATGAACATTTTGTTTTCTCTGGCAAAGGTTTTTTTTCTATTAGTTTAATCAGTTTATCCTTTTTAAAGGCAGATACCAGTAAAACAAAAAGCGTAAACGGATAACAGTAAAACGGAAGCGTTCAATCTCTCTGACTGCAATACGTGCTCTGCTATATCTTGAGCTCCAATAAATATTCTGACATCACTCACACTGCAATAAGCACTCTGGCAACCATCGCACTGCCATACGCGTTATGAGAACTCTCGCACTGCAATAAGCATTTGTACAACTATCGCACTGCAATACGCGTTATGACAACACTCGCACTGCAATAAGCATTCTGGAAACTATCGCACTGCCATACGCGTTATGACAACACTCGCACTGCAATAAGCATTTGTACAACTATCGCACTGCAATACGCGTTATGACAACACTCGCACTGCAATAAGCATTTGTACAACTATCGCACTGCAATAAGTGTTATGACAACTCTCGGACTGCAATAAGCATTTGTACAACTATCGCACTACAATAAGTGTTATGACAACTCTCGCACGGCAATAAGCGTTCTGACCACTCTCGCATTGCTATAAGCAACCACCTGTTCTGAACCCCATCCCGGTTCAATATTGATTTGAGAAATAATGACACCATGCACATTTATAAGCTGAGTTTAATGGTTTATGAACACATGATGTTTTCGCATTTGTAGAAATTGTAGAAATTGTAGAAAGCATTCAGATCAGACACTGATCAGACGAAACACATTTGAGCCTTCGAGTGTTTGCAAAGGTGTGAAAAGGCATTTATATGATGCAAATGGTTCACACACTTCCAGTCCTAATAATTAAAATTTGAATTGGCATTGTAGATACGTATATCAAAATATTATTGTACTTTAATTCTGTGCATACACATCGTATATCTAACAATCGACTGTATGAACAACTCACAACTGTTTAGATAAATTATTTTAGTTCTAATCGTTGCTATAACACAACGTATAGCTTTCTCTTAAGGCAGCTATTAGGTATTTAGAATTGCTTGCTGTGAGATGAATTGCTTCATCTACTCCTATGACAGTAATTTGTTTTAGCCCTATCCTACTGAATACCTTTTGAGTAGCATTTACAAACAGTCAAGATATAAATGAGATGACAGGTAACTCAGTGTCTAATCAGTATCCCAACTGTATGATAATAAGTTCATAGTTTCTCAAAAGCTTTAACTTATTAGAATGAAGTACACATTTGCAAAAGCTCGCAATTGAAGCAAACATCATGCTTAAAACAAGCTAATGATTTAGCAATTAGTATAAACACAGTCCCGGAATCAATCTTTATTAACACAGTGATCATTGTACACAATCGAATGACTCGAAGCAGCCATAGTATCTTTTAAAAAGTTTAACAAGCAGTAACATAACATATCGTGCCAATCTACAAACTGTCAAGGTCGTTTATACACAGCACCTGCAGCTGTTCATTTCCTAGCCGCTTGTACTATGCCACGTTCTAACTCATAACCGGCCGAATAAGTAAAACTGGTCTTCCTTTGCTGAATATTAAAAAGAGTACATGCCCTGATCAAAGGACACCATCAACAGCCCGTAGATCTGGATCTCCACTATTAAAAAGTTTATACTCGATTCCTGCACATAAATAGTTAATGGCAATGCATATTAAGGACAGTGCCAGAAGTGAAAACAAATATATTAAACAGTCCAATTCCCTGAAAATATACATACATGTAATGTGTATTCATGGACAGAGTGTTGTATAGTATAGTCAAGTGTGGTATGTTTATAAATAAGGCGTTTTAAAATTGAAACAGTATTGTTTGAACCATTTTTGTGAAAGATAAATAACGATTTACATGGTCACTCGTAATTTCATGTTCTAGAAGAAAATAAGTTTGCGATATCGTGAATACATACTCAATCGAAACTCATCGGAGGGACCAACATGAAAGCCACCGATTAGTTTACGGTTGAAAAACCGCGAATGTTGTCCAAAACAAAGGGGAATAGCATCAGCGACATTGATATGCTAACATAATGTATAACTTTTGCAATTTTAAGTGTTTATTTGTAACTGATTTCCACACAATACGTATTTTAGTTAACCCTTTCTCTGTTGAATATTCATGTAAATAATGGCATATGAGGACATGACAATATGGCTCAGACACTAATATATAATACCATAAACAAACAGAACATATCCTGATCATATGGCTCCTATAGGTGCCTCCTGATCTAGGTCTACTCTGTTAACAAAGTCGTACAAATGCGTTCGTATGAGAGAAAGGGTTAACGAACTACAATTTTGTTTCAATTTTGCAGACTTGAAAAAGGCGTCAATTGTAGAAACATTGTCCTTAACCCGTTCGGCGCCAAATGTCTAATTGTCGTTTGCAAACCAATTTTGTTAACTCATTCGTTAAAATAAGCAAATGAGATAAATAAATGCAACTTTCAAAGTAATAAAGCATAAATATAGAACTAGAGTTTGAGACAAAAAGGAAGTGCCTGATCTGGGACTGCACTATTTGTCGTGGTGCATTTTTGCGACATTGGCGGTGGAAGGGTTAATCCTTTCCCTTTTCAATATCCGTGTAAGAAATAATGACAATATGACTATTGATTAGCTAAATTTATATAATGATTTTGTTGTATATGTCGTTTAAGTAGACATTGTGAAGTCAATTTATTAGAATTTCATAAGTAAACAGAACATACCCTGATCAGACAGTTCTTATTGGAACCGTCTGATCTTGATCTACTGTATTTGCAAAGATATGAAAAAAGCGTTTATAAGATTGAAAGGGTAGACTAATCATTTAGTGAATAGACGGCACCATTGAAATCAGAGAGCTGCTTATTTTACATATTTTCTTTTAAAAGTCCGCCTCATCTTAGTGCGTCTTGACTTGAATCCAGATCAGACGCTCAGTAACTGGGTGTCTCATCAGGATCCAAGGTGTTTGGCACATGGTCAATAGTTTCTCAAATGTGTGACCGAACCGGAAGTCAGCGAAACTTTCAGCAAATAAGAAATAGAGCAGACATGTGTATGGTAGTCGTTCTAGTGATGTCGAACTCATCTATTACTGTATACCTTATCTTGTTTGAACAGTTTTCACAACCTGTCATACAGATATTCGTACATTCTATATATGTCTAGATCAGATGAAAATAGGCAGTAGATGTTTTAAATTAATAGTTACAAACATTTGTTTTTGCTAAACTATTTGTACCGTGACACAAAACTTTATCGCCTGTATACCGAAGCCTAAAAAAATACAGTAAACTCCCTCTAATGCGATCACCTAGAAGAGGTATAATTCTGGATGGTAGAGGCAGGAGGTAGCTTAATACAGTACAGAAGTAATGCAGAAAGAGGAGCTGCATCAAGATAAAACAACCGTATGTATTAATTTAGTGGTCGCACTAGAGGGGTTCTACTGCATACAAGCTCTAGGTATGTATATCACTCGAGCTGTAAACACTGTCTAGGAATCTGTCAAGAAACTTGAGAACCGTCAAATACCTTGTAAGACTACATGTCCTGTCATTATGTTAACACATAACAGGAGACACAGTTGTTTCAAAAAGCTTTTTCACCTGATCACATTACTAGATCATAAATAAAATGACCTTATGTCCTAAAGTTTTTTATCTGGGAGCATGGCTTTGTTGCATGTCTATCCGCTCTATTTGTATGTATGTATGTCTGTCTGAATTATTTAAATTGGTTGTAACTTTTGACTTTTAGGGATGAGAATTTCACACCCGGTATATATATATATTTATCTCACTAAACTGCGACACCAGACTACAAGGTCAAAGGTCAAACTTCTAAATATTTAACTTTGGTCATATCTTTTTTAACTTTATACTCAGATATCTCGTATTTGGCATATGCACTCATGTCACAAAGTTGCATCCCTTGAGTAAATTTCTGTTTGGGACAAGGTAACGCTTCAAGGGCAAATATAGAAAATAATAGGTCAAAACGCCCGGCATAGTATTTAATGAAACATATTGTTATAACAACTATTAATTTGACAGAACGTCAGATGTTTCATGCAATACCAGGGACACAAACAAAACATATTAACTCTTTCGGCGCCAATGTCGCCTGTTTGCACCAATGAAAACGGTGCAGTTCCAGGTCAGATGCCACCTTTTCAAGGCGGAATCTGACCTATGACTTCACTGTTTTCTGTATTATTTTATCCCATGCATACTGGTTTTTAAAAACAAATGTTTTACTAATATACCTTTATCATTTAGTTTAGAATTATATTTAATATGAAATTATTATTGCAGACGACATTTTTAAATTTGGCGCCAAAACAAGTTAAGGATAACTCCATTATTTCTACTCCGAAACCCCAACCAACATAGGGTTTAGCGAATAATTGAGGATTTTAGTATACTAGAACCCCTCTAATGCGACCACTTAATGAATAAACATGTGTGTCTTTATAAGAAGGTGGTTGCTTAATGCAGTACAGAAGTAATGCAGAAAGCTCCTCTAGGAGATTTCTGCATTACTTTTGTCCTGCATTAAGCAACCACCTGCATCTAGCACCCATAATTATACCTCTTTTAAGTGGTCGCATTAGCGGGGTTATATTGAATACAGGCCTTTACCTATAGTTCAGCAATACAGAAGTAAGCCAATGTAAGTTCAGTTTAGATATTTGTAAATACATGTAGTATGTACCGACGTTCAATATACTTAGTCTACTGCCTGGCAGCTATCACAATTTTGTTCAGTAGTTATTATAGCTACTTATATTTTGACGGCCAGGTTATGCCTTTGCGAAACCACAACACCTATATCCCACTGACGCGATGTTATTATCATAAAAAGTATTTTCCGCGATTGATTTAAATGTTGATGTATTTATTCTTCCCCGGACTCTATCACTGTCAATTAGATTAATGGAGATAAGTGTTCACTCTCGAACGTATTGCATTTTATCCAATGGGTTTCATTCTAATGCAAAGACCAATTATGAAGTTTTTTCCGATATTAACAGTGCATTTATCATTCTTGGCTCAGTTAAGAACGTTTAATGTAGGAATATATAAAAAGAACTAAACGCATCTCCTAATCGCATCTTGGGCTAGAAAGCTGCAGTTGATTAACAAATTGCAAACTGGGAATAGCTTAAGTAGAATCCCATACACCATTAAGTTTTAGAGATTGGAATATCAACTTTTCACCATGTCTGGTATGGTAACATGAAATTATGTAACAATTTTTGACACAAGGGACTTGTTGAGATGTCCGTTTGTATTTCTAAATCTAGAGAATCATCATCTGGACTTGGAATTTAACTATAAATGATTATGTAAAAAGCATTCTATGAATATTTCTGTAATAAAAAACTACTACTGATTCATTGATATTAAACCTTATCCTGATAAATATGTTCTGGATGGCATTTGCAAACAAGTTTGATCCAGACGAAAAGCATGTACATATACAGTAAAACCCCGCTAATGCGACCACTTAAAAGATGTATAAATATGGCTGCTAGATGCAGGTGGTAGCTTAATGCAGGACAAAAGTAATCCAGAAAGCTCCTAGTGGAGCTTTCTGCATTACTTTTGTCTTGCATTAAGCAACCACCTGCTCATAAAGACACCCATGTTTATTCATTAAGTGGTCGCATTAGAGAGGTTCTACTGTACATATATATACCGATATGCAACCGTTCTCTCCTACTGATGTATTTTTGCGCCTCTGTGAAACTCAATCTTTGAAACCAGTGTGATAAATAGAGCATTTGCGCCATAGGAACGAATCGAGGGTTTGGTGCAAAACTATTCTAACTCCTTCACCAAGCCCTCGAAATGCTTTATTTATCACAGTGGTTTAAAAACTACGCCATTCTAAAATTCTCCGTTTCTATATTTAAGGCTCCTTTTCGGTAGATTAATTCAATGAGGTTGGGTTTAACAATAATCTAGGAGGGAATGAGGTAACCGTTTCAATGCTGATTTTTCAAGTTGGAATACTCCATCACTGTTTAAAGTTATAGTTCATTCAGTAATAAAGGGTGACAGGATGACAAAATGTACCTCCCCTAATCAGATGACTCCTCTGATCTGGATCTATACCGTTTGTAAATGGAAGTTCACTCTTTCCCGTATTCAAATATTTAACTTGCTATTTGAGCTAGTATTTCGAGAATCTATAGACGAACTGCTAAATTAACCAACACATCGTTTGGTTTGATATTCATGAGTATGTGCTTTGTTCCCATCTTCTTTTATTCTGGCTGTGACCCAATCACATTTGTTTCAGAATAGTCATAAAACGGTGTGTTAGAGAATGCGTTGGTGAATGCTGAACGAAGCATAAATACGCAGAGTGGTAGAGTGCCTTCCTAATTGGTAATGCTCAGAGTTATTCTTTCGTCTGGTGAGTTTCATTTATTGCATTAGTTCCGGCATCTGCAGTGACATAATGGTTTGAAACGTTCAGTAATGGTTACAGAGGACAATGCCTTGTTTCTGCAGTGGTGGTTATAGTGCTAGTAATATGTTATGTAAGCAAATGTTAACAACTAAATACACTCGCGGATGAAGTGGTTTGAAATTCCATATTGCTAGCGAGTTCACAGTATTGTTATAACTGCACCTGCTAATTATAAGCAATCAAATGGAATATGTAAAGGTTTTATTCTTATTTGGCACTAATGTTCGAATTGTTCAGATAGTTTTTTGAAATCCATTTAAAGACTAAAACTAATGTGAAGTAGATCCGGATCAGCGTCCGTGTTGAAATTGCGGCAATATATCGTACCCACCCGGTTTACAACTTATCAGAACATCGTCTCTGGTTTGCCGACGTACAGTGTCCAACAATATACAGTTAAACTTTCTTCTGATCCTTCGAGATCATGAATTTCAGTACTTCTTGTTCTGAAAATTGAATACCGCTTAAGCCGGTGCTAGGGGGCGTGAGCAGTGTTGCACTTTCAATTACTATTTATGAACAGACTCAATAAAACCGAGTCTGCAATTTTCTCTTTTTGTGTTGCAATTTTTGCTCTCGGGGGATCACCCCCTTTCAGAATTTATTGTCTAAACCGGAAGTCTAGTTGCGACGATTTAGATTCTTTTAGGTAGGCGATTGCTTAATATGGGACAAAAGTCATGCAGAAAGCTCCTGTCTTGTTTAGATACATTTTACTGTAATACATATCTTCTGGGTCTATATCATTAATAATTCCCCATAGGTTCCCAAGGACGTTACTCAGATACATTGTTGTTGTCATTTTACAAACAGTGTAGATACCGGCTAACGACCACGTCTAGGGAGAGGTTTACTATTTACAAAACATTATCACAGTAACAAACGGTTTTGCTATTGATGAGATGCCGTGTAACTCGGGATTCTCATCTGGATCCAAACTAGTAGGATATACACTCATAGATATGATAGTACAGTAAAGTTCCGCTAATGCGACCACCTAAAAGCGGTATAATTCTGGGTGCTAGATGCAGGTGGTAGCTTAATGCAGGACAAAAGTAAAGCAGAAAGCTCCTGGAGGAGCTTTCTGCATTACTTTTGTCCTGCATTAAGCAACCACCTGTTTATAAAGACACCCATGTTTATTCATTAAGTGGCCGCATTAGAGGGGTTCTACTGTAGTTGCGAAAGAGTTCAACTATTTTAACAAGGTTCTATATCAAGATGTGGCGAATACAGTAAATCCCATCTAATCCGGACGCTCATTTTAGTATAAATATCGGTCTTGGACACAGCTAAATGCAGGATTAAAGTCACACAGAAAGCTCCTCCAAGAGATTTCTGCATAACCCTCACCCTGCATTAAGCAACCACCTACCTAAAAGTGGTATCTGATTTATTCTCTACTAGAATTCCGGGTAAGAGGGGGTTTACAGTATTACGAGTGTCGAATAGTACAATAAAGTCCCGCTAATGCGACCACCGAAAAGAGATATAATTTTGGGTGCTAGATGCAGCTGGTAGCTTAATACAAGACAAACGTAATGCAGAAAGTTCCTAGAGGAGCTTTCTGCATTACTTTTGTCCTGCATTAAACAACCACCTGCTTATAAAGGCACCTATGTTTATTAATTAAGTGGTCGCATTAGAGGGGTTCTACTGTACTAATTGCAGTCACATTCATGATCTGGTTTTGAATGTCTGTGACTATGTGCATATAATATTTAGGTATGTTAGAAATAACCGTCAGATGAAAAACACAGTCGCGAGACAATGTTGTTAGAAATGGTGTTTCATTTTCTAAACAATACAAAGTTGGCTTTCCACATGTGTGAAAGCTTTTGGATCACATTTAACATACTTCTAAAATTGCAATAATCTGTCGATGATGTCATCCCTGATATAAAGTATAAGCCATCTGATGATATGTTTTCAAATAAGTAGTTTTCTGGTGCAATTGCTTTCATTGATCTATTATTTGAAGTGAGATAAATGCGTGAGCCTATACTGTAATTGATTGCAAATACACTAATTTATCTTATTGTGTACTAGGACAATCTGTAGCATAGCAACTAGTAACAGAATGTTATATAATTCGCTCTCTCTGCGCATCAATGAACCTCAGTAAAAGTGCGTTACAAATACGATTTGTACAGTGCATTAAAATCCTCATTCATGTTAAATCGGACTTTCTGGAATGTATTATGTATTTAAATAAAGTTGTCAATCAATGTCTATTTTATACTGTTATAACAAAGTTAAATGTTATTATACCATTGCTAAATCATTCGTATCAGTTAAACGAGATTAAGTCGTAGACCAGTATAATGGTTTATATTGTATGGAATCCTATCTAATGCCGATCCGTGATTGGTCGAAATGTTGTAAAGTTAAAATTAAATTTATATAGAAAGTTCCAGTCATTAACATAAAAAGCACTTACTGTGGGTCCATGACATTTTTCATATAAACTTGCCAATGTACAAAGTATAATTGATTAGTATTGACATGGGACATGGCTCCGCATATGTTATTATTTCCCAAACACATGCTAACTCTATGAATGACTTATTGTAGGAAACAACACTGGGTTACAGTCTCACAGGTAGGCATTGCAAAATGCTATTAACAATTTCGCCAGCATTTGCAAATCCGTGATTACCTCTGCAAACGCAAAATCTCACCAGGGTTAAACCCCTTCGGTGCCCTAATTGTCGTCTGCAATCCAAGTTTGTTAAATCATTCAGTAAAATAAGGAACTGAGATAAATAAATGCAAATTTCAACGGAATAAAGCACATAAAAAGAAAAAGAGATTGAGACAAGAAGTGAAGTCCCTGATCAGACGCCGCCCTGAAAAAGGCGGATCTGATCTGGGACTGCACTATTTGCCGTGGTGCATTTATGCGACATTGGCGGTGAAAGGGTTAACCTGTTGGATATTCATATAATGTTTCACCATGGAACCTGTGGTAGATGCTAATCTAATCAGAGCTACAGATAAAGGTGCGTACTCAAATACTAAAACGGCCATTTCTCTACCAAAACCTATGTTGTGACCACTCTTTAGTTATTCCTGAAAATGTTTTAATTTACGCATTTATCTGGACCTCTGAATCTTGTTGTCACACGTTTGGCGTGCTATCTGTAAACATTCCATGCAACGAGTATGGCAGCTACTGAGACGCCGTATACAAAGTAGTTCGGTATCTCACTACAGATAAAGGTGCGTACTCAAATACAGCAAAACTTCTCTATAACGGCCATTAACCCTTCGCTTGCTATTCACGTCAATATACCTACCTGTAAATAGTGAAGACCCAGATGAGACAGCTCCTGCAGGAGCTGTCTCATCAGGGTCTGCACTATTTACAAGTTGATTTTGCAACCAGTGCACTCCACAGCAGTGATTGCACAGCGATATACTTGTACACAGTGAAGATATATGCAATTATACAGCAGGGCATGGGCAAAGAAGGAGAAATGTAATTTACAATTCAGCAAGCGAAGGGTTAAATTACATTAAGTATTTTGTGATTAATACAGGTGGCGTTCTGTAGGAGCGTTCTGGTTTACTTTCATCTTGCTTTAAGCAGCCACCTGCCCTAAATACCAGCTAATTAACACAAGTTAGTGGCGGTTATAAAGAGGTTTTACTGTACTTATAATCTATAATCGTCATTTTCCCACTAAGCCCTATACTGTGACCACTCTTCGAGACGATTCTAAAGTGTGGTTTCAGTATAGGGTTTGGTGGAGAAATAAACGAACTAATCTTAAAAATGTTTTAAATTTACGCATCTTATCCGGACCTCTGATCCAAACGGTTTGACACTCTGTTGAGTGTTTGAATAAAACTAGAATGAGAAAATAATTGCTACACTGACACTCTATAGTAGTTTTATTTCTGTCGTTATAATTGTTAGAACGAACCATTACTCTTTTCACTGCCGTGAGCGAATATGTGATTACTTTTGCAAACAGTTTAGAACCAGATAAGATATCGAATGCCTTGGTTTTTATCAGGATGTGACACTGCATTGAAAATGGAAAAACCATATAAGCAAACAATTATGCTAGAAGCAGACGACAGTTGCTTAGCGTGCATGAAATGATAACGTTTGGAGTCGAACCTTACACAAATACATTGTGAGCTTGACAACCGCTAAGTGTTCTATTATTTCAACAGTAAAGAGCATGCTCTTTAGCTGATAGATGAATAGCGTACACGATGTCATCACATTTGGAGCATGTTTTAAAAGTCATGGATAGAAACCATAAGCGCGTCAGGGCAATAGTATTACTGTTAATGGGTCGCACGGGGGATTGTCCATTCTCCTAATGCGTTTGATAAATTGCATTTGTTGCTGGAGTTGTTGTGACACAATGGTTTTAACCCTTATCTTACTGTGAAAAAAACCAAACAAGTTTGCTCAAATCTGGATCTGGTGCAAGTTTGACAACCTCCGACTATAACAAGTGCTTGAGAAATTACTGACTGGGTGTTAAACAACATGGATCACGGTGAGATGCCGAGTTACTCGGCGTCTCATATGGGTCCAGAATGTTAAAATTGCGAGTCAAGTGGCGGACAGTGGGACAGGGATTAAATGGGTTGACACGGCCGCTGATACTGGTTTGGCATGCGTTTCCTTTTCTGTCTCACTGGTCTATGGTGCTAGTAAAGAGTTGTTCAAACATTTTATAGTCAAAGATAATAGCGAGAATTCACAGGGTACATTAAATGATTGATTTAGTCGAGTGTCTGCTTTACGCTTTATCTTGCTATTAAATAAGCTTTCTTCTACGACCATTGTTATACGTTTTGAGTTGTTTAAACACAGTTTGGACCTTGCTGAGATGCAGAGGTTCTTGGCAACTTATCCATCTGTATGCCTTTGCTGTTTGCAACTGCGAGGCAAGCGGCTAGTACCAGGAAACATATTTAGAGTGAACCTCTCCTCCCTGAGAAAAGCATAGAAACTCGTGTTTGCCCTTAATATGCGAGAACTGATTGTATAAGGCAAATGTAAAAAATGTAGACCCAGATCAAAGGGCACTGTTTTTCATAAAAAACCCACAATTTTCTTCAGTGATAGTTTGATACAATTTTCATTTAGTTAGTATTCAGAAAGGGGGGAACTAGTTTTAATTATCCCGCAGAAAAAGGTTAAAGTATGCTAGTTTTAATTATCTAGCAGATCAAATGTCAAAATAGGCTAGGCAGCCAAAGCACTTAAACCTAATGTCAACTATTTTGAATATACTTGTCTGAATATAAAATATCAGATTTAAGTCTTGATAAGGAAATGTATACTTTACTCGCTTCTAAATATACAAGAAATACAGTGCATGATATGTTTCATCAGAATACATGTATTTTGATCTATCTCTAAAGATTTTAATATTTTTCATAACTATATATCATGATATATTTTCTGTTCTATTTTATTCTTAAAATAATAAGTCCGTTAGAATAAACATACACAAAAACGTCCACCGTCGTTTTGTACCCTGCTTAGACTGATACTTAACCCATTCCCTGATATTGACGACTTTTGATGACTCCGTTAAAGTCACTCTGTAAAACCATTGTGATAAATAGAGCATTTGCTCCTATAAGAGCAAATGCTCTATTCATCACAATGGTTTCAAACTACAAATTTCTAAACTTTTCCTTTTCTCTACTAAATGCTCGTTTTCGGTAGATTTATTCAAAGAGGTTGTATCTAAAAATAGCCTATGAGGAAAAGGGTTAAAGACTTCTATAAACTTCTTTATAGAGTATACACTCAATAAGGTATGTGTAAAGGAGGTATGTTTTATTTCCTTACAATTTATACGACCACTCACAAGAAGTCTAATTCTAGATTTTTTTTAAAACTGGTGGTAGTTTTATGCAGGACAAATGTGATACAGAAAGCTCCTTTAGGAGCTCCTTTAGGAGCTTTCTGTATCACTTTTGTTCTGTATTAAAAACAAACACCTGCTTCTACATTATACTATATTATCAAGCAAATGTGGCCTCATTGGCGAGGCTCTACTATATCTACAGGTAAACGACATGGACTAAATTACATAGATATATTTCTTGTTGAGACTCTTGTTTGCAGTTAATCGTTGTCCCACTGTACAAACACTTATTTCCACTCAATCTCTGATATCACACGTCTGAGTCGTGTAAGCGTTTGATAAACTATTGACCGAGTGGCAAGCGCCAGCTTGGATCCAATATCATAAAACTTTGTATGTGTTATGCTCAATCATTATTATGAAGATTGTCAATTTGAACTTATATCGAAAAATGCCCCTGTGATACAAAATAAACCGATTCATCAATACCTATAATTTTTGTTCTACAACAAAGTATTATTGGCCTTTTCCGTTCAAATTTTCCGCGTATTGCCGATGATCGCCCGATCCCTCCATTGTTTATGTAACAGCTTTTCTCGGAAGTGGTCGGAGAGATTCGAAAACCGCGAACAGATACGAAACTAAACCCCAACCCGAATAAAACTGAAACATCGGGTAAAAAATCGGGATCGTCGATATCAAATACATGGATGTTTTGCCATTTTAAACGTTTATTTGATAGCTTTTCTTGCGATATACTACTTTTCAGCATATAAACAAATGGGTTTTGTATAGTCTAGGTATTTTTAAAACCCGTCGAATGTAGGGACATCTCCTTTAAATCTGAAAATGCCAGTCAGATCGCGCGTGGCTGGAACAGACTAAATTTGTTTTAACCCTTTCACCACCACAGTCGCATAAATGCAACACGACAAATAGTGCAGTCCCAGATCAGACGCCACCTTTTCAAGACGGGCCCAAGGCGGGGTCTGATCAGGGACTATTTGTCTCATTCGCTATTTCTATGTCTGTGCTTTATTCCTTTGAAATTTACATTTATTTATCTAATTTCCTTATGGTATCGAATGATTTAACAAACTTGGATTGCAGACGAAAATTATAAATTTGGCACCGAAAGGGTTAAAAAAACCTCTCAGTATGTTTAGAAGAACTCCAATATCTCAAACATCAAGGGACACCATAAAATTACTTCGAGATAAACAGACGTTCGAGTCATCCGATTTCTAATCTGAACAAATTGTCAAGTTCACAGCTTAATGTAGTTCTAAAATAATGCTGGACGCTCCTGTAGGATAGTTCAGCATTAATTTCGACCTGCATTAAGCTGTCATATGTTTTTCTAGATATGTGTAATGATACACTTAATAACAATTATGTATTGGAAATGTTGGAAGGACCAAACATTTATTTCGAGTTATCATGTAGTTCGAGTTAACATATCTACGATTTTGTATCAAATTCTAACCCGAACTGTGAAATGTAAAAGGTTATATTATTGTATTGGAAGTTGTCATATAGGAAACACACGGATTTTTCAAATACTGAGTGCAGGAGCAACGTTTTGTTCATAGAAAATAGCGTAAAGTAAGATTTCATAGACGGTCCGTTCCACGTGTTGATCTTTTCTCTTTTGTGTCTGTTTATTTCTTTCTCTCTTTCTTCCTCATACTTCCTACTCTGTTTTACTCTCTGTGAAAATCAATATCCTAAGAACAATTGATCACTAGGGAATCCCAGGTGCTAGTTATTCCTCCCTATATATCACATTACAAGCCATTCAGTTAACTCCGTATCATCGATTGCAATTTGAACTTGGCCTGAGCGGTCGCCTTTGCCTCTTAAATACAATTCAGGGTTCTTGCCTTCTCTTGTATTGTTAAACTTTCACTAAGTTCTGACAACGTTTTACATGTATTTTTTAATTTGGCGCTAAACGTCTTAAGGGGTAAACCATTTTAATCCTTTACTCCATAAAAACAATTTTCTTCCCCTTTGCAAACAGAGAAGACCCGTCTGATTAGGGTATGTTCTGTTTGCTTATGATATAATAAATATATGACACAAGCTTACTGCGCCCATGTGCTATTATAACAATTAATCTAATTAATATTCAAGATATAATTATTTCTCACATGAATATTCATGGAGTAAATGGTTAGGATGTGTTTATACTGGTTGTAATATTTGATTCTAAGAATGAACTGACAGTCAAAATCATCAGTTTCATAAGAACACAAATCGAGTGACTTAACTATACACTCCATTCGTATTCATATACGAAATAATGATATCATGAAATGAGATGAATTGTTACACTAGCATGGAAATTTGTCCATGGCTAAAACTGTAGAATACTATCCATATTATAACATAAGCAAACAGAGTAGACCCTGATCAAACGACTCATACAGGAGTCATCTGATCTGAGTCTACCCTGTTTGCAAAGGCGAAGAAAGGCGTATTTATGGAGTAAATGTTATATATTATATCCAATAACAGCCTTATATTAGCTCATTAAGGAGACTGAATTTCAATTCATTTCGCACTAAGTTATCGAAATAAATAGCAGAGGATCAAAGAGTGTAGGATTAAATTATGCACTAGGTATTATGAAAAACTAGACTTCACAAGCACTTCAAGCTTAACACGAAAATTAATGACATCCAAGTCTCTAATAGAACAGTTACAATGTGAGTTTTCAAACAGCCTCAGAACGTTTGTCATCAGATAATTACCTCCATGTATTTATCATGATACGTACATGTGCTGACAATTGAAAACAGGTTTCCAATGCATATCGTTTTGCAGTTGCACTTTAACAACAAAAACAGTTCATACACCTATTTCAGGCTAATAACCAGTAAACGTTTGAACACAGTCTCATTCGCATGGTACCAAGCAAATAGTTTCGGATAGAAATTAGCTTTTTGTCATAGTATATTTTGTTAAACAGTAAAATCCCTCTAAACTGGAATTCTAGTAAAGAAGAATTTAGGTACTATAAGCAAGGTGGCAGCTTAATGCTAGGGGAGCTTTCTTCATGACTTTCATCCTACATTAAGCTTCCACCAGTCTCCAAAACCGGTATTTATACTAAAGTTAACGTCCGGCTTAGAGGGGTTATACTGTAAGGCATTGACTTTGTACAGTGTTCATGCTATGTAATATAAGAAAGTGTCAACTGATATATGTCTCGGTACAATGTAAGTCAATACCAGGTGTTTTCTGATGGAGGTCCTTGGTCAGAGTCCGCTTGGTTTGCTTCTCCTACAGTATTTTGCAAAGGTCATATCAGCAAATGTATGCATGTGGAAACTACCCTTAGTATGAACATACAATTCATGCCAAATACATATTTTAAATAAAGTCTGTAAGTAAAATATTGTTAAAGTGGTTCATACAGAAACATTAATTGATATACCATCAGTAAGTTTGTACTATGTGAAAAGCAAGTGACCAAAATGCTAAACACCCTAAAACTCAATCCTCAACGAATAATTAGTTAATCTGGTTTTTTTCTTATAAAATCTGTATCTTGTTACCATGGAAAAAACAGTTGAAGGTCATCAGTACAAACTAAAGTACAGATCGGAATACCCGTAATAAGGTTATTATTTAGCCGATCAACACTCTCCGAAAAGCCTTTTGGCTTAGGATTTAATCACAAAATTGAATTTCAACATTAATCTATGTATTATCCGTTTACGCTCAACTTGCATATCTTACACATTAACTCTTAACTAGTTTTACTTTATCTTAACAAGTCCAATAGTTTCAATTCCAACTGCATTTTGACTTAACAGTATGCGCACATGTGATGAAACAATACGTTGTCGTCAGATACAGTTGAACTCCTTTTAACCCTTTCGGCGCCAACTTTCTAATTGTCGTCTGCAATCCAAGTTTGTTAAATCATACAGTAAAATAAGGAAATGAGATAAATAAATGCAAATTTCAAAGGAATAAAGCACATATATAGAACTAGAGATTGAGTCAAATAGTGAAGTCCCTGATCAGACGCCGCCTTGAAAAGGCGGCGTCTGATCTGGGACTGCACTATTTGTCGTGGTGGATTTACACGACTGTGGCGGTGAAAGGGTTAACCGAACGTTAAATTTAGTATAAATATTGGTCTTAGAAACGGGTGACCGCTTAATGTGTCATGCAGAAAACTCATTAAGGTTCATTCTGTATGACCTTCAGCCTGCATTAAGCTGCCACCTGCCTAAAAGTATCTAAATTCGTCTCTATTAGCATTCCGGTATACTTTATGGTCATCTTCCTCAAGGTTTAATGTAGATTAGTGTTTCCATCGGTATCAGATGATTCAGATAAAAAACCTCTTAAATTTGGTTTTACTGATTGACAGATTTATGTTGACATCGAAGAAACCATTGATCTTAAGTTTTTATTATTTACAAGATATCTGAAAAACTACTTACTGTGCTGACAAAATATGTCTTTTTAACTTACCTTTGGTTCGCACAAGAGAAATCGTTGATCAAGTGTCAAACAGCTAGGTAAGATGCCAAGTAACCCGGCATTTTATCTGGATCCAAGCTGTTTGTAAATGCGAGTCAGATCGATAAGGGTTAACTCATTCCCTCTTAGACTATTTTTAGGCCCAACCTGTTTCAATTAATCTACCGAAAAGTAGCATTAACTATAGACAAAGATAATTTTAGAATTGTGTACATGTAGTTTTGAAAACAAGTTGTCTATAGGAGAAAATGGTCTGTTTATCACAATGGTTTCAAAATGTGACTTTTTCAGAGGTGCCAAAATGCGTCACTGTAAGTGAATTTGTTAAACACTCCTTCCATTATGAATATATATGTTAGAAATAATCACACCGTGAATAATGATAATAATAATATTGTTTTATAATGGAATCCGAAACTGTGGCCATGACAGAAACTTTAGAATCACATCTTTATTAGTCCATAATTACCCCCATTCCACTGAGCGGCGATTCCGCTACGCTTCGAAATTTTGGTAAAAATGCCGCGAATCGTGGCAGGAGCGGCAACAGCGCAGTAGAAGCGTCCTGATCGTAGTAGAAGCGTAACAGAAGCTTCTTGATCGCCACTTCACGGCGATTGTTTTGACCTTGCTCAAAACAATCGTAGTGGCATCGCCGTGGACTCGAATCGCCGCAGAAGCGTAGTAAGAAATTCATGAACGCAGCAGTACCGTAGCCGCAGCGTGAGTAACGTAGCGCAATCGCAGTCGCATCGCAACAAAAGCGCCGAGATATTTGTCCACATACAAATGCTTTTTCACACATTTGCAAACAGAGTAGACCCAGATCAGAAGCTCCTATTGGAGCCGTCTGATCAGGGTCTGCTCTGTTTGCTTATAACATGACATAGATATGATTCTACAGTTTTGGTCAAAGCAAAAACATTTCTTAAAAAGGTTAAATTTAAAAATGCAGCTAATTAATATTCATAAGATCGTTCTTTCTTACATGGATATTGAACAGGGAAAATGTTAATGCTTGAGTCACCCCATGAAAGACTTAGCAAAACGAAGACCTAGATCAGGCCCAACACTGTGTTTTTCTTGATCTGGGTCTTCAAAACAATTTGATCAATTTTCTTCGAAAGATGATGGTCAACTACTTCGAAATCAGTTTAATCACCCATTTTATATAGAAACTTTCCAAAAGCGCAACAGAAGCGCAGCTCCTGCGCCTAGGTCGAAGCAAGGTCGTAACAGCAACGTATTAAGCGTAGACGAAGCGTAGCCTGAAATCCCTTGTCGTAGTGGAAGCGTAGTAGAAGCGTCTTGGAGAGACCTCAAGCACCGTAGAAGCGCAGCAACATCGCGACAGGATCGTAAACAGCGCAGCGAGATCGTTATTGAAGCGTACTATAAGCGTACTAGAAACGCTCAAGTCCCAAAATTAGGCACATGACGGCGCTTCTGCGGCGATTTGGAAGATTTTGGAGAAGCGCCATGATCGCCATGAGCGCAGTGGAAACGCCGCCCAGTGGAATGGGGGTATAATTTTAGCAAACAAATCAGATCCTGACCAGACAGCATCTACTGGAGTCGTCTGATCTGGGTCTTCTTTATTTATTAAAAATGCCAAAAGTCGTCTTTATGATAGAAAAGATTAAAGGTCGATTAGATTTTTCATTACCCGTTTTTTCCCTTCTAAGCTGGACCTGATCGGCATTTGAAAACAACTTGAATCCAGACGAGACGATGAGTAACTCGGTAGCTTTTAACTCTTTCGGCGCTAATGTCGCCTGTTGGCACCATTGAAATCAGTGCAATCCCAGGTCAGATGCCGCCTTTTCAAGGCGGCATCTGACCTGGGACTTCACTGTGTTCTGTATTACCTTAGCCCAAACATACAGGTTTTTAAAAACAAATGTGTTACTAATATACCTTTATTATTCAGTTTAGAATTATATTTAATATGACATTATTATTGCAGACGACAATTTTAAATTTGGCGCCAAAAGTGTTAAGTATCTAAGCGGATCCACTAGATCAATAGTTTACCAAAAACCAAATACGCCATTTGGAATAACACTTAAAATGCAACAGACAGGAGACTGAGTTGACATCATCTTAATCACTTAATAAGGATTAAATGAGGTCCAATTCAATCAAAGGCAATTATTCTAGGAAGAGAAAACCATCATGCCAATCATTATTATAGAGTTGACTGCCAGGACTTCTGACAATTTAATGTATGCTGTCTCATGTTTGGTTTTAACCCTTTCCCTGTTGTTTATTCATGTGAGAAATAATGACATCATGAATATTAATTAGAATATTGTTATAATCGCATATGAACACATGACATTTTGGCTCTAAATTTTGCGTTCAGTTTAGAATATATATCGGTTTTGGAAAAGGTACATGTAGCAGCTTAAGCTTAATACAGGATGAAAGTCGTGGAGAACGCTCCTCTATACTACGAAAAATTAGTAATGAAGAATGTATGTCTTTGTAGGCAGGTGGCTGCTTAATGACGGGTGAAAGTCAATCAGAAAGCTTCTGCACGACTTTCATCCTATGTGTCAAAGGTCGATCATGGAGCGTATTTTAGTGTTTGTAATATCGAGATTTTACTTTATCTTGATTAAGATTAAAGACCGAGTAATGTCGGATCAGGAACTAAACTATTTAATAATACGATTGTCAGTTTGCTATAAAGAAATAGAAATAAATATTCTGGAATTTGAACCATATCGCCTTTATCCTGTGGTGAAATTTGTTTCTTAAACTCCGATCTTTACTTCTGATTCGTTCAATTTGTAGAGAAACAAGTGTCAACAAGTGTCAACAAGTGCCAAACGGCTTGGTAGTTGATGAAATTCTCAGTTACTTGGCTTCACTACTGGGTCAAAGCTGTTTACAAATTGTTTGTCTGGCCATGCTGAACAGAATAAGGGTCAAGTTATCTTCTCTGCGTGCTAAATGTTAATTAATGCATAACGATACTGCTTCGGTGCGTAAACTGATGCACTAATTGGAAGAAGTAAATTTGGAATTTCAATAGCATTCCATATTGCAAGGAGCCTTTCTTTATCATGTTTACCACTTTGTTACACCACAATACACAAGGTTATTGTTACAGTCAGACAAAGTTTGCACGAACGATGATTGAGTTTGATATCGGCTGTAGGGAGGATAGAAGAAGATCTATTTACGATGAATATTTTCAGCTCTTCCTTACAATGTTATTATAGCCGACGGCAATTTGTTGAATTAATACGACGGCCAACAATAGCGTCTTGCATTGAATATACCGTTATTACCTTTGGAATTACTGGCACTGAGTAAGAAACCTGGCTTATTTTTCCCCGTTGCCTGAAGGAACGGGCTTGCGTGAATATGGGGTTAATATTTAATTTACCGAGATAATTAGAAAACGGTGGTATACAGTATTTATCCCCTGTAAGAAAAAGAAAACAAATATGTTTGTACGAATCTATAATTAACTCAAAGATTTTAGGGCGGATAAACAATTGGTAGTGCTCAAAACATGTCTGATCCGTCAATTTGATTGATGTTTAAACGAAATATGTAATTGGTTTTCCTTAAATTCGAATAAAATAGAAATATATCTTTTATTCAGATATTTAAATTAAGAACAGACCGTTTGGATTAAAGATGATTGAAACTGGAAGCTCTAACAATATTGAATCAAGCAATTACTTCTCAGATCTTACGTTACCATGTCTCATGCCGACCGCTCAAACTTTCAGTATTGTATAACAGTAGTCCTGCAGCGTGGATCATTATCATTCGTGCAATTACAGCTCCACAGCTTACATTTCGATAATTCGAATTCGGATAACTCGAACTTCGTGATGACTCGAAGTTAAAGTTTGGTCCTTCCCAAAATTTACAATAAAGAGTTGCTCTAAAATGTATCACTAAGCATATCTAGAAACCCATGTGATAGCTTAATGCAGGTAGAAAGTAATGCTGAACGGTCCTACAGGCGCCTTCAGCATTACGTTCGACTTGCATTAAGCTGTGAACATGAACATATTTCAGATTAGAAATCGAATGACTCCAACTTCTTTTATCTCAAAGTAATTTTTATGGTCCATTCAAGTTCGAGAAATCGAAATTCAACTGTATTTTGAGTCTTAACTCTTTCTTTTCCAAATTCTGCCGTCTGCTAACTTTGTCATCTGCTACATTTTTTTGTATTTTATGTTTGTTTCAAAAACATAGTCACACAGTAAGACACATTTTGGGTCCTGATGAGACGCCGATTTACACGGCGACTCATCTTGATCCAAACTGTTTGCATAGGTAATCACAGATGCGACATTAGTAGCGAAATACTTTATCTGTTATATACATATGCGTTCTTAACCCATTCCCTCATATTGACGAATTTGACGCCTCTGTAAAAGTCACTTTGTGAAACCATTGTGATAAATAGAGCATTTGCTCCTATAGGAGCAAATACTCTATGTATCACAATGGTTTCAAATTACAAAATTCTAAAAGTTTCCTTTTCTCTAGTTAATGCTCCTTTTCGGTAGATTTATTCAAAGAGGTTGGGTCTAAAAATAGCCTATGAGGTAATGGGTTAAAAGTTCAAATATGATTAGCAAAAGCAGTTAAAGAACTAATTCTACTCATGTAGTTTGTGATATTCAAATTAAAGAAAAACAAACATTTTGCTATGCAGCATGTAGTGCATCTATATAATGAATATTTATTATAATTCTGATTTTATTGCATTTTCTTTATCGTGTACATTGCGAATATACAACGATCGCAAATCACTGTATAAGTCCCGGGGACTAAGTCCCTCTGGTGAGACTTTATAAACCGAGGTCCGATGTATCAGTACCTTAAAATGGACATCTAAGTTAACCAGAGAAACTCCAAATTTCTATCAATAATAAGAGTAGAACATCGCACCAGGGTTTCTCTGTATTCGCCCCCTTCCTCTGGTGCGCCCAGTTAGCCCATAATTGGCAAAAAAAGCGTTAATCAACACAGCCAACCGATCATTTGATAAACAAAATGAAGAAAATCGGCGTCTTTTTAGGATACGCCGTCTTTGACACCCATAAATCACGTGTGCAAGAGGAAACTAATGCCTATTTGATCAGAATTTAATATAAAACTTACATTGCAGGCAGCGACCATTGTTCGGGGTTACAAAACGTTTTACTTAATGGAAAAGTAGTACAGTCAAGCAGGCAAAGCCACATACAAGACGCAACCACCACCAAAACACCGATAGACGGCATGACACACACATACACACACACAACCACACACCCAAACGCACACACACCTACGAGATGAACACAGAAAACACCAACAGACACACAAGAACCAGAGACAAACACTCCACACATGAACAAAATCACAAGCACAAAGACGCAAGGCAAACAAAAGGAAGGGTGATAAAGAGAGTACCGCCTTGGCACGGTCAGTAGCAAAAACACCACTGGGGGTTTAAACCGGTTTACGGACGTCCTAACCTCACACTTCTCTCAAAGTCACCCTAGCTTTACAAATAGTGTAAATAAAGCTATCCCCACCGGACTTACCCACAAAATAGACGACGGTGAACACTTAATTCTGAGATCGTTCTCAAGGATCTGATTGGTCAGAATTTGAACTTGCTTAAACTCTGAGATATAAGATGCTTGAGAATGAGCTCAGAATCAAATATCCCAGACTTTTATTTTAACCTCGGACCCTTACTATCGGTTTCAAACAAGTTCGGTGCAGATCGCCCACCAGTACATCCCACTATTGGTCCAAAGTAATTTAAACAGGAAAACGTTTCTTAGAATACTGAGGAATTCAGTTGACGTCACAAATTTCAGCAGAAAAAAAGTCTAAGCAGACATCTGTTTTTCCAGGAAAATAATTGTTCAAGCCATTTTTCTCAAGCGCTGTAATTGCCAGGAGACCGATTAAACAAGTTGTAAACAGTGGTTACTCTCAGTCTCAGACAACTTGTAACTTCATTAGTATTTTACAGACTCCATTATTACATCAGGTGTCTGTGAAATTATTTTATACCGTTTTAAGAGATCTGTAAATAAAGAAATCTAATCTACGGCAGTGATTCTTTGTTAGTTTGTAGCGAGACAGATCTATATATCACTACATATTGTTGATTGCCGCCAGGTTTATAAGTAAGATGCGTAAATAAAAATATCTTAACCCTTCTCTTGTTGAATTTTAAAATACATTTCTCCTTCTTTACCCACGCCCTGTTGTACAATTACATATATCTTCACTGTGTACAAGTATTTCGCTGTGCAATCACTGCTCTGGAGTGCACTGGTTGTACAATCAACTTGTAAATAGTGCAGACCCTGATGAGACAGCTCCTGCAGGAGCTGTCTCATCTGGGTCTTCACTATTTACAAGTAGGTATATTGACGTGAATAGCAAGCGAAGGGTTAAATTTCTCCACCAAACCCTATACTGTGACCACTCTTTAGAATCGTCTCGAAGAGACTATTCTAAAAAGTTGTCACAGTATATTGGCTTTGTGGAGAAATGGCGAGTTTAGTAGCTCGGTGCGCACTTCTATCTGTAGTGCTATACTAGGTTACAATAATTATTGACCGTGGATTATTATACCAAGAGTGTGTTCTATTCTATTTTGATTGGATTTAATTGAAAAGGATGACAAGCTAGTGAATCAGCTCAGCTAAAATAATTAAATCCAAAACAAATAGTATAAAGATCGGTCTTAAAGACGGGTGGCAGCTTGGTGCAGGGTGAAGGTCACGACTGTCACGCTGCATTAAGCAGCACCTGCCTAAAAGTAGCTAAATTCTTCTCTACTAGAAATCCGGTTTAGAGGGGGTGTACTGTAAACTGGCTGGCTTGTCTAAACTTATCGACCTATACCTACTACCAGTTCCTTCAGTATTTAGTACTTTATGATTTAACATACCAACGAACGTAAACATGCGTAAATGTACATCGCATACTCTAAAAGTAAGGCCTCCTCGATTAGTCAGATGAGGTAGTATATTTCTTTATTTCTGTCTCTTCTTTGTACAACAATGTAACGTTACATGTTATGTATATTAAGGTTTTACATATATGTACAAAGTCATTCATAATTGAATTATTAGAGACTATCATAGTTATTTATCATACATTGTATTATCAAAATCATTATATACACGCAGCACCCTTTAATATCACACGCCTAACTCTCAAAGACTAAGCGTTCAGTGTGTTTAAGCATATAATGAAGGGAGTTTGATAAGAGCTGGCAACACAAAAATGGCTAATACGCCACACTATGAAATGCTATCGAATATAACCTCAAGTCAGACCTGAAGTAAACTAATTAAAGGATGTTGCCTACAGGAATCAAAAGAATCGACTGAAACAACCTAACATCATGACGAACTTATATATACAATAAAGGAATGTATCTAATAATATAATACAACATGACTAGATATAAATTGCACAGTGTTCAGTACATTGTTACACATATACTTAAGAAGTATATAAAATGCTTGTGCGCATTCTTTGAATTTAAAACCAGGCTTTGGCAGCTACACGCACCATGACTGGACATGAAAATATAAATATTAATTTTAGACTAGAAATCTGCATCGATCTTCAACGCTTTATTATAAAGAAATATTCCTAATATCTGTATATTTCGAACATTCGGTAATTACATGCAATTCTTTTTCAACTACAGTTTTACAGATCGGACCCGCTGTTTTATCAACTTCTAGACGTTCATATCTCCGTGTCTCTAAACGCAAAGGCGCAACACCACATCGGAACTTTATAAACGCATCCCGATGTAACTCTACGATCTTATAATCTGTGTAGCTTTCTTTTCTAATTGTCTTATGTCTAGTTTATGTATACACTGTTGCATTGCAAAAAAAAGAGTCATGCTCTCAGAGATCGGCTAAAATCCATATTGATAACCGACGTTGCTGCATTTCTGTACAGAAGTGTATGCTTTCTTGATTTTCTCAATATGATTATAATACGCAGTAATCAATAAAATGTCATCATAATCCATCTGAACTGAAAGTAATATCAACAATGAAACGTGATTCTACTTTCTGAAATCTCCGTTTTCATATTATTTTCATTAATTATTTCGCTGTCAAATGCTGTCGTCTGCATTTTCTGTCGTGCGCTATAATTTGCGTTAATTTAAATTTCTCCCCTATTTCTTTCAAACTCATTACCACAGTAACAAACGTGTTGGATCCTGATGAGGCACCAAGCTACATGGCATCCCGCCTGGATCCAAACTGTTTGCATATGGAACCATGGATGCGACATTGGCGACGAAATAGTTTATACACTTTCTCATTCAGCAAGATTATAATAATGCATTAACTTAAATGTTACCAGTCTTAGCTGAATATCGTGAGCAGAAATATAAATCTGTTTCTCAATTGTTTCAAATACGACTTTCACTCTAATTTTCAAAATGACACATTCTGAGTATCAGGTTATGTGGATATTGGTTGGGGAAACTGTTTGCAATCAAAATGGTTGCAAAGGTGACACAATATGTAATATATTTCATTCAAATATGTTCTTTTAACCCCTTCACTCCTAAATCATCGGAGTGGAAGAGCCCATCAGTGTTTAATTATACAGCCAATTCAGTATATAAGTGTTAAACTTGCTAGAGCGTTGTTAATGACAAACAGTGCAGACTCTGGCCAGAGGGCTCTTCTAGGAACAACCCTCTGATCTGGGTCTACACAGTTTACATATGATAGTGAATGCATGTCTCGGGTTAATTTCAATGGAGAGGCAATACACACAATAGGACCAACTGTGCTTTTATTCGATCTCACGTTTTGCACTTGGTATACACCAGATGAATGCAGTTCATCTTTCATTTCTCAACTGTTTTTATACAATAAATGAATATAGCATTATTGAGTGTGTTATTAAATATTTCTAAAAGGTTTTCAAATTAATCGCCCCGTGTATATTGTTATATTGCAAGTACAGAGCTAAGATAAAGATGAGAAACAAATAATAATCTCGTCATTTCTCCACAAAACACTATACTGTGACCACTCTTTAGAATCGTCTCTTTTCTAAAGAGTGGTCACAGTATAGGTTTTGCTGGAGGCATAAATGAGTTAGATTTACGTATCTTATCTGGACCTCTGCAAATAGTTCCATCAAATAAATACTTAAACTGCGTATTGATGTTGGTGTTAACTCAAACGTACCCATGCAGTGTCCCATGAAAGGACATAGGCCAACAATGTAGACCTAGATCAGAGGTCTCCCGAATGAGCCCTCTGATCAGGGTCTGCACTGTTTGCTGAACCCATTTATATGTAAATGGCTTATACCAGCAAATATGTTTTACTGTGCCCCATCAACCTGAAAAAATGGACTGGTTCAAAAGTAAGAACTGGGCGGGTAGATAACATGGGAATAAATAGGTTAATAATCACTGGCGATGATAGATTGTCGGCCGATAAAAAACCATAACAAAATATGAATATGTCGAGTTTTAGCTGCAATGCAAATAGGCAGACCGTAATCAGACAAATATTGTTAATAAGGTTTTATGATATATGGAAAGATGGAGAATAAATCACTGCGTATTATGATAGTTGACAACACCAAACGATGCATTGGAGTTGGGCGGCTGGTTTAGATGACCACCGTTTGCAATACAATAAAGCTCCCTTTTTCCAGTCAGTGACTCAAGCTATTTATAATACTGCTCAAAGTCCAGTTTGTATATATTTCAATATACGTCTTTCTTTGGTATTTGTTGTTATAAACCTTTGTTAGAAGGACCTATGTCTGCATATTTTAGCCGTCATATGCAATTGGACCGAAGTGAGATGCCGGATTACTCAGTGTCTGATAACGATCTAAGTTCTTTGCAAATGGTATTACCCTTTCACCGTTGCAGTCGCATAAATGCACCACGACAAATAGTGTAGTCCCAGATCAGACGCCGCCTTTTCTAGGCGGCATCTGATCAGAGACTTCACTATTTGGCTCAATCACTATTTCTATATATGTGCTTTATTCCTTTGAATTTTGCATTTATTTATCTCATTTCCTTATTTTACTGAATGATTTAACAAACTTGGATTGCAGACGACAATTAGAAATTTGGCACCAAAAGGGTTAAGGTTAATAAATAATTGTCCATATAGCACTTTCAGGTAATCAATCAGTTTGGATCCCAATTGATCACCGAGTTACCCTGAGATCACAGCTTAATCATAAGCTACTATAAGAATACAAGAGGTGCTCCGCCAATCCCTTCTTTTAAGATAGTTTGTAATAGTCTATGTCAGAGCTACAGATAAAGGTGCGTACCCAAATACTAAAAGTTCTCCATCAAGACGATTCTAAAAAGTAATCACATTATTGGATTTGGTGGAGATATAAAGTAGCCACTCTTGAAAATGTTATATTTACGTACCTTATCTAGACCCCTGGACCTCTTTACTCTATATTACACTGAATTGCCATCACCAGAGCTATATGGATGCGATAAAAATAAAAAAGCGGAGATGATAAATGCATCGGGAATATATTATTACTATTTAATCTAGGCTGACTAATGTAAATTACTTTAAGAGACTAGGTGTGTTTCTTTTTACAAACTAAATATTTTTACTATTCCCTTAAGTGCTTACAAGTCGAATACCTCAACTTTATTTATCGATGTCATACTTAGATTGATAGCTACACAGTAAATCCTATGACGCACATTCAGATAATAATACCATCAGTGATCACATAATTCCGTAATCCATCTCACTTAATCGGCCCATTTGCAACTATTGCTAAAGTCGGGAGCCTACTTGTTCATACACATTAGACGAACCCTTTCAAAGCTGAATTTTCAAACTGGAATGGAAGTCTGTTTAGTGAGTGAGTGAGTTGGGTTTTACGGCACCGCGACACAGCCTGTTAAGTATGAAAGCGTATTATTTGCAAGACGACATTGATTGACAAACAATGCAAAGTCCAATCAGAAGACTCACAGGACCGTAGCAAGTGCGTACCATCAATCTGAAAGATGAAAACAATATTATGACCAAAATGGAACACAAACTCGTTTAACCAATTCCCTTAAAATGAGGCCTTTGACACCGGTGTAAAAACCACCCTTTGAAACGATTTTGATAAAAAGAGCATTTGCTCCTATAGGATCAAATACTCTGTCTATCAAAATTGTTTTAAAACTACACAATTCTATTTTCTCGGGAAAGGCCCAACTCCTAACGTTACGGTACGTACATTACAGTTGGATTAAGCTACGCTCCTGACTTCTTCAGAATGTCCAAGATACAAGTGCAGGTACTATCGCTTCACACACGCTAAGGGTTCAGTCATTATAAGTAATATCGTAAGTGAAGTTTCATGTAATCATTTATAGAATTGTTTCTGTTTTTGAAATCATTTGCCAAACTATTGTGAAACAGTTTGGAATCAGAAAAGAAAAGTTTGAACGAATAGCTAGTCCTTGTACAGTACAACTCTGTACCAGCTTGGAATGTAAGTAGGAATACTTTTACAACATCGTGGAGTTCAAGGATTGTCTGGGCACAATAGCTTTGTGACGAGAAAATCATTCTTTAAAGCCGGCTAACTATCAAATAAATCATACAATATGCCTACAGTTGAATTAACATTCTAGTCACGTGTTATAAAAAGAAGTGGTAAACGAATAGTTTTTTTTAAATGAAGCGGTAGACATATTTGTGGTGACAATCGTTTCGACATGCAAAAGGTTGATGGCGATTCCGCCGGCGACTAATCTCCGTTTAACTATCTTTACATGAGAAGAGTCACACACCGAAATCATCATTTACAAGCGTTAAAGACAATTTAAGACGCCTTTTATAGAGCCACTTCCTCAATATGTCTCCGGACTTTGATAAACTATCTCATAATAGGTGGGCATAAAATGGTGAAATGAGTTTGAATTTGTCAACATACATCATACGTAGCCCGGTCCCATTACACGTTTCGAACTTACTTCAATTTCACCAAGATGACGGGTGCTTGATTTATGAAAGTAATTTCTGCGATGGAATAGGATTCCCAATTCTGTAATATAAGTGAAATAATGGCTATAATAGTGTTAACTTGCTCCTTGCTTGTTAATACCTTCCTGTGCTGTAATTTATTGTTCCATTACATATTAACTGGTGAAGGTTTTCACATTTTAATTCGTGCAGTATCATAGATCTAGGTAAAGACATCTTATAATAATATTAACCCTATCAACAGTGAGTAACTATCGCCTGTTTTAATTATGAAAACGCTATATTTTTATATTTCTTTTCTAAAACGTTATCAGTGCATCAAAGAAAAAATGTTATCCTTGTATTTTATTCTTGTATTTTATATAAAGGCAATTAGCGTAACAAACACATTCATTCTTGTATATTATTACGAAGATCAATTAGATTTATTTCTAAAATAGCATATTAGCACATGAATGTTTTGCTAAAACAGAAACTGTAAAACCAGATCTATATTATTCCATAAGCAAACAGAGCAGACCCTGATCAAACGGCTCCTATAGAAACCGTCTGATCTGGGTCCATTCTGTTTGCCATGGCGTAGAAAGGCGTATTTATGGAGTAAAAAAGGTTATTCTTGTATCAATGTTACAGGGACATAATTAGGGTAACAAATAAAGATGCTATTGTTGTTTTATTTCAATTATTGTATCTGACATTACACAGTTTTATTCTTGGTTTTCTTTTTTAGCTCACCAGAGCACAAAGTGCTCAGGGTGAGCTTTTGTGATCGCCCATTGTCCGTCGTCCGTCGGCGTGCGTCGTGCGTCGTTCGTCGTCCGTCGTTCGTCGTCCGTCATCAACAATTTGAACCTTTAAAAATCTTCTCCTCTGAATCTACAGGGATCTCAACTTTCATCTTTGGCACATAGCATCATATTCAGGTCCTCTACAAAAGTTATATAAATTATGCCCCTGGGGTCAAAATTGACCCCGCCCCAGGGGTGCCTTGTTTTCAATAGAACATATGGTAAAACTTTGAAAATCTTCTCCTCTGAAACCAGAAGGTTCTCAGCTTTCATATTTGGCACATAGCATCATGTTCAGGTCCTCTACAAAAGTTATATAAATTATGGCCCTGGGGTCAAAATTGGCCCCGCCCCAGGGGTGGGCAGTTTGCAATAGAATCATATAGTGCAAACTTTGAAAATCTTCTCCTCTGAAACTGGAAGGTTCTCAGCTTTCATATTGCACATAGCATCATGTTTAGATCCTCTACAAAAGTTATATAAAGTATGGCCCCGGGGTCAAAATTGGCCCTGCCCCAGGGGTTGGCATTTTTCAATAGAAACAAATAGTGAAATCTTTGAAAATCTTCTTCTCTGAAACTGGAAGGCTCTCAGTTTTCATATTTTGCACATAGCATCATGTTCAGGTCCTCTACAAAAGTTATATAAATTATGGCCCCAGGGTCAAAATTGTCCCCGCCCCAGGGGTCGATAGTTTTCAATAGAAACAAATAGTGAAATCTTTGAAAATCTTCTTCTCTGAAACTGGAAGGCTCTCAGCTTTCATATTTGGCACAGAACATCATGTTCAGGTCTACAAAAGTTATATAAATTATGGCCCTGGGGTCAAAATTGGCCCTGCCACAGGGGTGAGAAGTTTTCAATAGAAACATATTGAGAAAACATTGAAACATCTTCTTCTCTGAAACTGGAAGGTTAATCTCAGCTTTCATATTTGGCTCATAGCATCATGTTCTGGTCCCCTACAAGTTTTTCTAAATTATTCCCCTGGGGTAAAAATTGGCCCGCTCCAGGACCGGCTAGTTTTCTATAGAAACATATAGTGAAAACTTTGAAATTTTTCTTCTGGTTGTCTGGTGAGCGCTTCAGGGCCATTCTGGCCCTCTTGTTTTATAACACACGATTAGTTTATCAATCATATGTTATTTGTATCGAGCCATTTAAATTCCTTAGGACGGTTGGTAACGTAGAACGAACGGTCCGACAGGTATTAGTTGACACTTTTTATTCATTAGATTCCTATATACGATAATGAATTAGTTGACATCTAATCTGGATCCTTCCACAATCCACCCATCCATCCATCCATTCCATCCATCTAATCATTCATCCACCCATCCATCATTCCTCCAGCAAGTCACCCAGATATTCAACCATCCATCTGTACACCACCATCTATCCATCCATTTATCAATTACTTCATTTGTCTTATATATACACACAGTAAAACTCCCCGAAAGCAACGACATCATGAATACACACGGGACCCTACAACACGGGGCCTCTTCATCACTATTTATAAACAATGTATGTATGTATATAAAGTAGCTTCATGTTTTATAATGGTATTATATTATAAATAGAGGATCTTGCATGAGTGTTCATTACACATTGTTTTTATGAAACGAGTTTACTATAATGATATGACACGAGCTTTAGCGAATGTGATATTCATTACAGTAAACGAGTTTCATAAAAACAATGTATAATGAACACGAATGTTAGATTATTTTTATCACATAATCCTTAAAATGCCATAGAGCATAAAACAGACTAGCTGGCGGCTGTTTCTGCCATTGCTTTATAGTTATACAACGGACGACCCGCATGGAGTGCTATAATAGGCTAACGCTTTTTAAATGAGCGCTACGATTGGCTAACTTACTAATTTGCATAAAAATGCACTAGTGCATGTCTGCGAAATACGGCACTCTGTTACGGCACTCCCACATGGTAGATTATGTGATAAACAAGAGTATGTTTGGCCACGACAGAGAATGTCTAATGGCGTCTATGTCCTGTTGAAGGGACACTAGGCTCGATTATCCTAATGCATGACAAAGTAATGCAGAAATCTCCAGAATATACGTCATTAAGCTACAGTATGCGTTTAACCCTTTCCTTCAACGTGTTTTAGCTCATCTGCAAACAGAGTAGACTCAGATCAGACGACTCCTATAGGGGCCGTCTGATCAGGGTCTGCTCTGTTTGTTATTGTAATTCGAAATATCTGTTTCTTTATTTTCTAAAATACCTATAACTTGTCACCTTCCATATTTCATTGTAGCTATTTTGTCCATTGAATATTCAGTGAGTAGTAACATTTAGAATAAACATAGAACAGGTAAAGGGTTAACACTTAGAACAATACGTTTGTTGTGCTAGCTACAGAGAGCTGTTACTGTACATACTTTGTTTATTTCCCGTTACTTGTATATACCTTTAGGTGGCACACATCTATTTATTAACTAGTCCATTTCGACCCTCTTAACTAGAATTTTAATTAAGAACAAAAAGATAGCTGCTTAATGCAGTGTGCAAGTCATACAGAAAGCTTTCTGCCTATCTTTCAACCTGCATTAAATTGCCATCTGTCTGAAAGATCAACACTGATACTATGTGTACGTCCGTTTTAGAGGGTTTTACTATATTCATTCTTCAATCACTTATTATTTTATTTATAATATTTCCCATGTCTTTCACTATTTTCTTCCATTAATACATATCCGTTTGCGTACTTTCTAATGTCTCTTTCTTTGTTTCTCTTTCTTTTGGTCATTAGTCAACCACGTTATTATTCAAATTTATTTCCCGCATAATTATGAATGTCTCAAACATAGAAACAAAAATTAGTAATCCCCACTCACATCTGATTTCTACATTGAAAACGACAGCCAGAGATAAAAAATCCAAACCTAAAGTTAATCACAGCAGATTTAATTCCGCCAATTTTCTGGTCGTGGGAAATCATTAATTCTTTTGGAGAAAGCTTTCAGCCTGGTAACGCAATAAAAAGAGTCATTATTCATCTCATAATACCTCCGTAGTGTATGTTCAGGACGATTGTCACTCCGCTCGGTTTTATAATTGAAAATATAGTCTTATGGTCCGTTAGAATGTACTATTTGAGATGACAGCTCTAATTTAAAGTACTGCCACATTGTAAGCAAGTTGAAGAGATTGAGAATTGTGCCAGTGAGGAGATTGACATATAGACTCGTTACAACTGTATATTTGATTATATAAATGGATATCCTAAAGTATGAAATCCAGTTTTGTATGACATTGGAGATAGTTTTCAACTGTACTTAATTACATGTCTACCCCTTATATAAATAATGATGTCCATTTACAGTATGTCCCCTTTAAATTAACTTAGTGAACTGACATGGATGTCCTTTAAAGCATGTGATTGCTTAACCCTTTCCCTGTTCTGTATTTAGGCCAAATTTCAATACTTACACAATATTCATTAACAAAATAGTCATAAAGAAATATGGAAGGTAGAACATTGTAGACATTTTAGATAGCAAAGAAACAGATCTATCAAATTCTGTTAGCAAACAGAGTAGACCCTGATGGGTCTACTCTGTTTGCAAATGCGTGAAAACACGTTTATATGAGGAAAAGGGTTAATGCAGAACCAAAGTAATGCACACATTTCCTATAGGAGATTTCTTAAAAAAAAAAGAGTTATAATTGAATAAATGAGCTAAATAAAGAAACGGTACTGATTGTTTTGGTCATTTGTTGCTATTTAGAACTCAAGTTTAATATGTTAAGATATTTAACCTTTGCCCTGCTGAGTAAAGGTTTGTGGGTGAAAAATGTCATCAACGCCACTTGTCACAGTCTTGCATTTCTTTTCAACAACACGGTGTGGGTATCAAACTGTTTTGATCCTGTTAAAGCTCAGATTTAATCCCATCTGGGTCCAACATGTTTGCAAACGCAATTGCATATCCGCCCGCAGCAGGAAAATTGTTAAATAAAGGACATGCCATTGCTTAAAAACAAAACCAATTATTGTTTCTCCAAACCATTCGGACGCAATCGGACGCATTCTGAGCATAATTATGTTGTAATTACACGGATGGATTTGAGATGGCACTCGCAAAATGTTAGGTACTGCATGAGATGTCCCCTGTACATAAGCCATTATCATTTTGGCATAAAGTAGGTCTATCTAAACCCTGGTCTACTGCAAATGAGACACCGAGTAATTCGGCAGTTCATCTGGATCACAGCTGTATGGAAATGAGACACCGAGTAATTCGGCAGTTCATCTGGATCACAGCTGTATGAAAATGAGACACCGAGTACGTCGGCAGTTCATCTGGATCACAGCTGTATGAAGATGAGACACCGAGTGATTCGGCAGTTCATCTGGATCACAGCTGTATGCAAATGAGACACCGCGTGATTCGGCAGTTCATCTGGATCACAGCTGTATGCAATTGGGACACCGAGTGATTCGGCAGTTCATCTGGATCACAGCTGTTTGCAAATGAGACACCGAGTGATTCGGCAGTTCATCTGGATCATAGTTGTATGGAAACGCCAGTCAATACGCGCTTTGCTTGATAAAAGTTAATTCTTATCGTGCCGACAGCTTATGCCTGCCAAACCTTTGATATGTTGTATTTTACTTACTTCTGATACGTTTGAGAAGCTGTTGACCGAGCGTCAAACAGATTGGATCTCATCTGGGCGCAAGATGTCTGTAAATGCGAGTCAGAAGTCGCTTGGCAAGATAAAAGCAAAGCCTTCATGACACTTTGGTAATGTAAATCATCACCACTTGAGGTTTTATACAGATGTGATTTTTGTCACTGATTTCAAAGCCTAAGTGTGTGATACAACAGTTAGTCAGGCGCATGCATCTGTGAGTACCACCAACGATGGACTTCTAACCAATTACCATTGCAAAAAGTGTAGACACAGATCTATCTGATCGGTGTAACCATTGCTTGTCAGGCACGTCAGCAAACCGAAGTTATGAATGATGCAGACTCTAAGTGACCAGGAACCGGTTTCATGAATATTCTTTAAGTTAATTGCTTAGCTAAGCCTTTTATTTAAAAATTACACAAGAGTACAAATTGTCATCAGTTGGTGTTTATTTCGACAAAAAAGGCAAACCGTTTGCTCAGTTAACAGTTTGAGAACAATTATTGTATTTGATAATGAAGCGATCTAAAACGAAACGAAATATTTAAGAATTTGTAACGGACGTAAAGGGTTATCAAATTCATTTTGGGTTTAATGATACATTGCATGCAATAAACGTCATTCCCCGTTTAAAACTATAACAGAATGTCTCTAAGGATTATATCTAGATACAATTATTTCACATATCTTCTCTAGATGCAGGTTTAATACCCTAATAAATTAAGTAATTCAATTCAATTCAAATAAGTTATTGCATTAAACACATATACATATGCTTATAGCAAACACATATTTTTGCCTATATTAAGTAATTACTTAAGAATATTCGTAAAATTGGGCTGTATGCAGTTTTTGTCAATGTGTCAGCTGTATCAATACTATTTGCAGTTTTCCAATAGCTGCATTACAATATACTTCAGATTGGAAGATGGTGGTCAGGTATACCAAAAACGCCTAATATAATATGTAGAGCACAATTCGATTTAAGATAGTTGGGTAATTATACCTTTCAGACTAACATTTGCTAAATAAAAGATTTGGAAACCTAATGCCAGCTAGTTGTTTTATCCTGATGTCTTGTCATATTAGACATGGCGATGTTACATTAAATGGGGACAGACGCATTCACAAGAAAGGTAGAGTTTCCAAAACTTTGCAAATACTACATTTGTGGCAATTACGGAATATAATGTGTTAAGTCAAATAGTCAATAAGGGATCATAGCTGATACCATTGTAGACCTTCCACAGTTCATCCTTATGTACTACATTAATATCCATTTACCTCGGACCCATTATTGGCATCTTGATCTGACTTCAAGTAGCTTAAGTCCGCAGCTTGTATGTCTCACTTGCAGCAGTGTATCCAGCCTGGTCAGTCGCAAAACAACAGCTTGTTTGCACACTCGATCTACCCTTGCCGACGTACTGTGTAGAAAGACCTGCTCACTTCAAACTTTTTCCTGTCTGAGACAAGCACTATGCTACAAGTAAGCATTGCGTCAATCGCAATGAGAGGTTGGTGTTATACCAACTACAAACAATGACTGAAAACATGTAAACACGGTTAATCCATTCCCTCATATTGACGACTTTTGACGACTCTGTAAAGATCACTTTGTGAAACCATTGTGATAAATAGAGCATTTGCTCCTATAGGAGCAAATGCTCTATTTATCACAATGGTTTCAAACTACAAAATTCTAAAAGTTTCCTTTTCTCTAGTTAATGCTCCTTTTCGGTAGATTTATTCAAAGAGGTTGTATCTGAAAATAGCCTATGATGTAATGGGTTAATACAGACACGTTACCTTTAATCCTTTACTCCAGGCATATTTATGTATGAAGGTATGACATCATGAATATCATAAGATTAATTGTTATAATATCACATGGACACTTGAATGATTGGCCATGGCAGAAACAGTAGTATCATATCTATATTATATTTTAAACACATCAACAATATCAATTAGATTAACCCTTTCGGTGCCAAATTTCTAATTGTCGTCTGCAATCCAAATTTTGTTAAATCATTCGGTACAATAAGGAAATGAGATAAATAATTGCAAATTTCGAAAGAATAAATCCCACATATAGAAATCGAGAATGAGACAAAAAGTGAAGTCACTGATCAGACGCCGCCTTGAAAAAGCGGCGTCTGATCTGGGACTGCACTATTTGTCGTGGTGCATTAATGCGACATCGACAGTGAAAGGGTTAATAGTTATAATATTACATGGACGTTTTAATTAATGGCCATTGCAGGAACTGTATAATCATATCTATATTATATCATAAACGAACATAGCAGACCCTGATCAGCCGGTTCCTACAGGGACCCTTTCATCTGGGTCTACTCTGTTAGCAGAAACAGAGATAGGCTTATATAGAGTTAAGAGTTATAGGTCAATTATTAATCACGGATACTAGAACACTATAGTAAAACCTCTTTATAACGGCCACAACATGATGTTAATTATTTGGTATTTAGGACAGATGGCTGCTTAAAGCAAGGTAAAAGTAAAACAGAACGCTCCTATAGGAGCGTTATGTTGTATTTTCACCATGCTTTATAGAAGCGTTCTGATTTACTTTCACCTTGCTTTAAGCAGCCACCTGCCTTTAACACAAAATAATTGATGTAATTTAGTGGTCGTTATGGAAAGGTTTTACTGTACCTTAACTTGAATAAGTAAGGGTAAGCTGGACACTTTAACTTTTGATTCATACAAGATAACATATCTCGTAATTATCCGTGGTGATTTTGTTAAGTTAAGTGTATTGTCACTCTTGTGACAATAGTAGGTGTCAAATTATTTCTTGGCATAATTTACATATTAAATATAGTGTTCCGGCTACACTACTTCATTGGCTACTAGTATCGTTAGTCATCCGATGATCCATCGCATCAAGTCATGGTAACTAAATTGTGATCAGTAAGCTAGGCAAATAGTAAGTGGGTATAATTTCTGACATGACAAAGGGTATATGTCACCTAAATCTATCTTTATGGCAATAAAAAAGCCGTAGGAGTTAGACAATGAGGGACAATACTGCCTTCATTTAAAATAAATCACAACGACATTTACCGCCTAATTACCAACAGCGTTCTAGACAGTCTTAGTTGAAATAACTAATTTGATCAATTATAAAACAAAACACAACTATATTTCGAGTTTGCAACATACTAAAATAATCATTGTTTCAGATGGTCTTTTCTGCCTTTTGAGATTTATAAGTGAATTATTTAAATAACGAATAATTTAGGCCAGTGATTAAAATTTAAAATAAATGTTTCTTTGATGATAAGCACTGAACCGATTACGCCAAATTAGTTGTTGGGTTGCTTCAGGCAATAAACCGGCTGAGTATCCGAGAAATTGATGCGTGGGCACCTTTGAACACTGTTTGGATTTTCCGTCGTTTATACATATTATTATAATTACTTAATTAATGTTTGAAATTGCGCATGTCTGAAATAGTAATAACTACTTGGAATGCATATTAATGCCGTGCCAATCCAAAGCTGAAAGGACCGCAGAGCTACAGATAAAGGTGCTGACCCAAATACTAATTTAAAAAATCAGTATTTCGCCATCCAACCACTGTTTAGAGTCGTCTCGGAGAGACTAAAGGGTGATCACAGTATAGGGTTTGGTGGAGAAATAAAGGAGCTGCCCTTGAAAATGCTTTAATGTACAAATGTTATCTGGACCTCTGGGTTTGTAAACACATCAATTAGATACCACGAATTTATTAATTGCCGAGGTTATTATATGACATAGATATATGCATTAAGTGGTACCGTTCTCAAAGACGCTTATAGATACAATAACACCTCTCTATAAAATCCACTAAATTGTGTTAATTAGTTGGTATTTAGGGCAGGTGGATGCTTAAAGCAATGTGAAAGTAAAACAGAACGCTATTATAGGAGCGTTCTGTTTTATTTTCACATTGCTTTAAGCAGCCACCTGCCTTTAACACAAAGTACTTGATGTAATTTAGTGGCCGTTATAGAGAGGTTATACTGTAAATGATACATGGTTTGCTCCATGTTAAAGATTTCCAGATACAGTCCATAGCCACTGCAGTCCTGTGTCTAAACTACTTTGATAACCTCGAATACACATTAACCCTTCGCTTGCTATTCACGTCAATATACCTACCTGTAAATAGTGAAGACCCAGATGAGACAGCTCCCGCAGGAGCTGTCTCATCAGGGTCTGCACTATTTACAAGTTGATTGTGCAACCAGTGCACTCCACAGCAGTGATTGCACAGCGAAATACTTGTACACAGTGAAGATATATGTAATTATACAACAGGGCTCGGGTGAAGAAGGAGAAATGTATTTTAAAATTCAGCAAGAGAAGGGTTAACTAATGACTATTAGCAGTTTCTAATTCCCAACTGTTAAACAGGACAGTAATTTATATTAAACATTTATTTAACGGTGTAAATGTCATAAAAGATAGAAGCCATCAGTCCATTTTATTTGGTCTATATATAGATATGCTTGTAGTTAACTCTTTTCCTGAGTGAAACGCCCTTTCACGCCTTTGCAAACAGGGTAGACCTACACCAGATTGCTACTGCAGAAGCCGTTAGATCAGGGTCTGCACTATTTGCTTATGTAATTATATAGGGCTGATGCTGTTATTTCTCTGGCCAAACAGTCTGTATTCACACGCATTTTAAAATGCAGATACTATATATTAAAGATGCCATAATTAAATGCATAAATATTCATGAGGGAAAGTGATAAGAGTACATTTATATTACTAAGATGCAATTAAGAAGGCACAGTGGTATGAGAATATCATCCGGGAACGTTGTGTGCTACCTTTGTTCTATATATACCTGTTCAACAGTAATGTAGAACAGTTTGGATCCTGACCACAATCTGGTCAATAGTGATAGAGATACAGATCTCTGCCAGTCATGCACTTTCTCTCTTATTATATCAAATGCATAACCCTATTATCAAACAATTTTGATTCCGATGAGACTCAAAACCTTTCGACAAGATGATGACAGAATCTCCAATGGCACATCGGCAATTCAGTAAAATATATATGGAGATTCTACAGCAATTGCAAACGATTCATTGTCTGTATCTAAAGCTGCCTATCCCGGGATTGAAGACAAGTCGTAGCTTAACCCTTTCCCTGGGTCCATGCTTATAAAACTTTTAGTTGAGTCTGATTTCGTTCTCAAGATTTCGTTCTCAAGTCTTGATTGAGCATTTGGCTCAAATCTGACCAATCAAAAGCTTGAGAACTCAAATCTGACCAATCAAAAGCCTGACCTACTTTTATTCAAAATGTCAATACCTGATACTGAATATTCATCACGAAATGTGGAAGGTGGAACATTGTAGCCGTTTTAGAAAGCAAACAAACAGAATTATTACATTAAATAAATAAACAAACAGAGCAGATCCTGATCAGACGGCTCCTATAGGAGCCGTCTGGTAGGGGTGTACTCTTTTTGCAAATGCATGAACAAGCGTGTATGTGTGAAGAAAAAAATGTTAATGCAAGATGAGCGTTATGCGGTTTGCTTTCTGCATTACAAATCAAGTGTTCAATTATGACGTGGTGTCTATAGAGAAGTTTTATTGTATTGTTATCGCATATCTACATGTATATGCATGGGGAAATGAGACAAACCGTACTCAGAGAACAGTCCGAATACCGCGAACATTGAGCTGCCTACAGTGCCTGGTGCCTGCGCAGATGTTTTGTGATGAGTGATAAGAATGATGACGACGTTCTTATCTACAATGCGTTTTAGATATATGTTATCAATACTTAACCTTTAGCCAGCTATGGGCGGATGAGTGAATACCTATACAAAATGATGGAACCGGATGAGACGCCGAGTAACTCGGCGTGCCATAAGAATCCAAACTGTTTAACACCCTGATTGCATTTTGGTAGACAAATTGATTATAGCTTTAATTTTGACAGTGAATTTTGAAGATATGCCTATTTTACGTTATTATATGATCAATCACGGTACATAACCCACATTCTTTGTCACTATTCCTCCGTATTTATAGTTGGTTTTAACACAGATATTATAAATATAAGTTCTTTTTAATCTGTTAAATTATTACCGACTAAGTTTGAGAGAGATCGGCAAATTTGAATGTCTGCATGCAATATACCCTGCATTAAGCAACCACCTGCCTAAAAAGGCATACAATCTTCATTACTAAAATTTCGAAGTATCGGGTTTTTACTGTAGTCTATCAGTTTTGCAAAAAAATGTACACAAATACCAAGATTATTTACGGGTCGGGGTTCGCACGATTGGACCTCTCACCGTACTGTGGCCGGGGACGGGCGTCGCGATGCAGCGGCGGCCGTGGCAACCGATATCGCGGCGCCCACCCCGTCCAAGGCCACCGCCCGCGCGATCCCTTCCGCCCCCCCCCCCCGCGCTTGGGGTACCGGGTCGGGTTCGCGCACTGTGCCTCCCGGAATGCAGACCCTGATCAGTCGGCTCCTCTAGGAGCCGCCTGATCTGGGTATTCTCTGTTTGCAAATGCAACTTTATATATATTATCTACATTTTCAGAATAACCATGAACTGTAGACTGTATTTGTATGTGGTATGTTGGGCAAATGCCCTTTTTCCTGAATAAAATCTATCTATCTATATATAATATATATATTTTCAGAATAACCATGATACTGCAGGCTGTATGGAATGTATATATTACCTATATTTTCAGAATAACCATGAACTATAAACTCTATATAGTATCAGTATTTTCGGATTAACCACGGAGTGCAGACTGTATAATTATATTATCTATACTTCCAGATTAACCATGGACTGTATACTGTATATATTATCTATAGTTTCAGATTAACGATTGACTGTAGACTGTATATATTATCTATACTTTCAGATTAACCATGGACTGCAGACTGTATATATTATCTGTCATGACCTTCATTGCTGTAAAGATCTCTTTTGCCTCGTCACAACCCAGCGATGCAGGTACGTATTGTTACAATATCTGTGATTCTACTGATGCGTACTGAACTGAAACTATCATTTGGAAAATGCATACAGTATAGACAAGAGCAGGCATCTCACGATGCATCACTATAGACAAGATCAGGCATTTTACGATGCATCACTATAGACAAGATCAGGCATTTAATGTTGCATCACTATAGACAAGATCAGGCATTTAATGTTGCATCACTATAGACAAGATCAGGCATTTCATGCTGCATCACTATTGACAAGATCAGGCATTTAATGTTGCATCACCATAGGCAAGATCAGGCATTTCACGACGCATCACTGTAGACAAGATCAGACAGGCATTTCACAATGCATCACTATAGACAAGATCAAACATGTCATGATGCATACAATGCAGATACGATCAAATGCTTCATGATGCATACAATGCAGATACGATCAAATGTTTCATGATGCAAACAATGCAGATACGATCAACTGATTCACACAATGTACACCAGATCAGACGATGCATAGCGCATATAGCATGAACAAGATTAAACGATTTATGATGCATAATGTAGACAAGATCATACAGTATTGACTTGATCAGATGAATCACTAGATATATGTTGTTCGCAATATAGAACTATCAAAAGTGTTACAACTACCATGTACAATTTGTAAAAAGATCTCATGAGATGATGGAAAACACGTTTACTCACCTTCTGCATTTGAACACGATAGTTGATCAGAACTCCGTTGCTATAACGTGTCGAAAACTATTATCTTTCTATCACTGTCAGTGAAAACAGGATATATCATGAACTTGCTCATGTATTGACGTAACCAATTTGTTTGTCACTTTCAATTGTTATAAAGCAAAACAGTTTTGGAGTCTTATCTGGATCCTAATTGCTTGCATAGGTTAGCAAATGCTCGCAATTGGCTGCGACAACCATTATTTGACGCTATGTTTCAAGTAAAGTAAACGCCTGTAAATCTGACATTAAATTTAGTATTAACATCGGTCTTGGAGACAGGTGGCAGCTTGATTATTATTATAGTATTATTATACCACATGTATATAGCGCTCTTTTCACACAGGATATGTGCGTTCAAAAGCGCTTCACATGGATGAAATCACTAATCGGAACGAATCGCATGACTATCTATCCAGACAATGAAAGATATACAATATATATACAATAAAAATGAAATCACTAGCCGGAGGTAACCATGTGATTCCCTCTATGGCAATGGGAAGTCAAATGAACCAACCCAAATACCACTCGAGCCATTATATACACCAAACAGAGAACATATAATTACGGAATCCGGTGCTTACAGTAACCCAAGAGAATGAACACCCTTACATAATGCAGGGTGAAAGTCATGCAGAAAGCTCCTCGGTGAGCTTTTTGCATGACTTTCACTCTGCAATAAACATTCATCTGCCTAAACGCATCTAAATTATTCTCTACTAGAATTCCGATTTCGTGGGATTTTACTGTAATATACTGGTCTAAATATAAACTTTCAATTTCTTGTGACGCTGACTGTTATCATTATTTTAAAGCATTATCACAGAATGAACCAAATTTGAAATAATATAGCTCTAATACCAGCTGTGTAATAATTTCATTTGGTACTTGTATTTATACAGCCAAACCTCTCTAAAACAACTGCTCAAACAACGTCTGTTTATAGGCTGTGATGCATGTTAGCGTAACCCTATACTCCATAAATAGGCATTTTAAACTTATGCTAAAAAGTAGACCCAGATCAGACGGTCCCTATATGAGCCGTGTGATTAGGGTCTGCTCTGTTTGGTTATGAAGTGACATAGATCTGATTGTACAGCTACTGTCATTGCCAAACATTCTCGTGTTCATGTGTCATTATAAAAAATAATAATCTAATGAATATTCATGATGTCGTTATTTCTTGCATAAATATGTATGAGGTTAATGTGTTAATTAGTTTGTATGTAGGGCAGGTGGCTGCTTAAAGCAAGGTGCGTTCTGTTTTACGTTCTCCTTGCTTTAAGCAGTTACCTGCCTTTAACACAAAATACTTGATGTAATTACGTGTCCGTTATCGAGAGGTTTTACTGTAAGATAGAAAACTCTTTATGCAGCCGTGTGTATTTAAGTTCTTATGAGTGGGCAGTAAAATAGAATTTGAAATAGTGTTGATTAAAGTATTTATCCTAATATTCTATTCCAGCAGATTCGGCCATTGACACTTCAGCAGGATTAGATTCGGCTGATGGCAATTACAAACTCACATCACTTTATTCACTCACACCAGAAGATGTGGATGAGTTTCAGAAAAGGCGATCCCTCATGCGGTTTGGCAAACGAAGATCTCTAATGCGATTTGGAAAACGAGGCTCGATTTTAAGGTTCGGGAAACGAGGCTCACTCATGAGATTCGGAAAGCGAGACGGGTATGATTCCGAAGAGATGGAAGATTATGTACCGGCCTATTTGTACGAATTCCCAGAAGAATACGCTGGAGGGGAAGATTATGGAGATGTAAAAAGAGGATCCCTGATGCGATTCGGCAAGAAGTCTTCCATCATGCGCTTTGGACGAAGCATTGCAGCCAGACAAGGAAAGTCAAAGGCACACACACCCTGGCGGTTCGGACGGGAGGGCGAGCTTTTATATTGAACCGTCCAGCCATAAAAGAAACTATATTTTGTGTTACGTTTTTCTTTTTGTTAATGATTTTAGAGTGACTTTTCACATTGGGCCGAATCACTGAACTTGATTAAGGCATCTAGATATGCTTAAAAGACATTCGTGTAATTGGTATATCGAATTATCGCAAACTATATATATACATATATTCGTAATCGTGTATTGCAACTACTTATGTACTCAACACATATTTGTGCTGTTCAGTTCTACATCATAGGAAGAATAATGTAAATTAATCCAGAGGACGTTTACACTCAAACAACAATTTGTCAGATAGTGCACGTATCATCCAAATGAGGATTGTGCAACTGTCCTTAATCTGCTTTATACTTTAGACAGAAAACGTACACATGGAATAAACAGGTTTTGATAAAATATGATTTGGAAGCATTAATTAATAAAAGAGGATGTTCTATCAAGTTGGCTACTTTTGACTACTATACAGTAGAAGCCCCTCTAATGCGACCACTTAATGAATAAACAGGTGTGTCTTTATAAGCAGGTGGTTGCTTAATGCAGGAAAAAAGTATTGCAGAAAGCTCCTGAGCTTTCTGTATTACTTTTCGTCCTGTATTAAGCTACCACCTGTATCTAACACCCAGATTTATACCTCTTTTAGGTGATCGCATTAGCGGGGGTTTGCTGTATTTGAACCAACCATAGCTATAAACAGGTGTCAGTCAGGAGCGGAGCTGAATCCAAATGTAATGTATGAACCGCGGCTATAGGGTCCGGGGGGGGGGGGGCTATAGGGTCCGGGGGCTATAGGGTCCGGGACATGCTCCCCAGAGCAAATTTAGAACTGTGTAGTTTTGAAACCATTGCGAAGAAAGAGTATTTGTTCCTATAGAAGCAAACGCTATATTTATCACAATGGTTTCAAAAGATGACTTTTACACGGGCATTAAATTGAGGGAATGGGTTAAAAATTACCTGACAAGACAGAACGTTTATCAAAGTCTACCCCTTTAGCCTTCGATTTGGGTTCCGTTTTGGCCATACTAATACGTTCACCTGTCAGATTGATGTTATGCACGTGCGTAAGTGCGTATTGCTACATGTAGCTACGCCTCTGCCTGTCACCAATTAACCATCAGAATGACGAGAAAATTACTTTTCACCCACTGCTTCTCAGAATTCAAGCTATAATCAATGTGTCTACTGAAATGCAATCAGGGTGTCATACGGCTTCGATCCTGATGTGACGCCGAATTATTCAAAACCAATATAAAAAGTGCAGAAAGCGGATCTGTGATTAGCTTTGCAAGCAGTTTGGATGCAGACGTGACGTCGAATAACCTGTCATTTCATCAAGAACATCTTGTTGGATGATAAAACGCTGATATGTTAACGAGTGTAAAACAGGTTAAACCCAGTTAAGGCATCGCGGTGTACAACTACTGAACTGTGCGCATGTCCCACGTGCTCATAAACCGCTGTGTGCTTTCCACATATCACTGAAACAGATCAACCACAATCAAACCGCTTGCCGTACCCGGTGTCTCAAATTACAGTCCTAATAAAGAAACATTATCATAGCCTCAATCAGTTTGAATCCTGATGATACACCGAGTTAACCCTTTCCCTGGTGAATATTCATGTATGAAATATTAATTTAATAATTAATAGGATTATTTTTTATAATGGCATATAAACACATGACATTTTGGCTAAGGCAGAAGATCTATATTACACCGTAAGCAAACAGAGCAGACCCTAATCAGACAGGTCCTATAGGAGCCGTCTGATCTGGGTCTACTCTGTTTGAAGATGCGTCAAAATGCGCTGACATAAGGGAAAGGGTTAACTGGATGTATCATCCAGACCCAAACTGTTCGCATAATTATGTAATTACAGATACGCAATCGGCAGCGAAAGAGTGACACTACAGTTGAAATTCGATATCTCGAATTTCGAAGGCCCATACAAATTACCTCGAGATAACACACATTCGAGCCATCTGATATCTAACCTGAACAGTTTCTCAAGTTCACAGCTAAATGCAGGTATAAAGTAATGCTTTCTTTCAGCATTACTTTCGACATGCATTAAGCTGTTATATGTGTTTCTATATGTACGTAGTGATACATTTTAGGAAAGAAAATGTATACTAAGTTTTGGAAGGACCGAACTTTTATTTCGAGTTACTAGTATTCCGATGTTCAAGTTATCCGAGTTCGAGATATTGACATTCAGATGTACGTCAAAGACAAAGTGCTCAGACATATTCTATGAGCTCTTTTCTTTTTCGTTTTGCATTGAGCTACCGCATGTCAGAATATCGACAAATATAATTCTGTTCATTGAATGAGAGTTGTATATTGAGAAAACACACAACAAAACCTCTATTAACGACCACTTAACGCTTTCCTTTCACCTTTTGTGAGATTGATACAGAGAGGCTTGACTGTGTATACCAAAAGAGGAACCTATCTGATATCGAATTTATTTATTAATCTAAATGCTGATTTGATTTTGTTAATTTAGGAACAAATAAACTGACATCGCTTCTAATGATCGACTGCTTTTGTTTTTTGTTGAGTCTATAAAGAGCAAACAGTACCACCAGGAATAAGAGTCATGTTAAGAATTCAGAATTATTCGATAGAGAAGTAACGGTACAGGAAAACAACACGATTGATAAATGCTTAACCCTTTCCCTGGTCTACGTTTATTCCAAATTTCAATACCTACTGAATATTCATACATGTATAAATATTAGTTACAACAAAACATGGAAGGTGGAACTTTGTAACCATTTTAGAAAGTAAAGAAACATATCTTTCAGATCCCGCCAGCAAACAGAGCAGACTCTAATCTATAGGAGCCGTCTGATCTGGGTCTAGTCTATTTGCAAATGCGTGAAAACACGTTTATATGAAGGAAAGGGATAATTGTAGAAATAAACGTTTCCTCTCTCGTTCTCTCTCCATTTTACGCCAAATACATTTAAAAATAATTATAATAACCCGTCCTAATACCAATTCATTGGTACTAGACGCTATCTTAAACCCTGATCCAGTTTTCACAGTATCGAATAATTGGGATTCTGTTGAGATACCGAATTGACTGAAATGTACCATAATTGCGTAGACGAGGTTTCCCCGCTAAAAGCAAATAAATTGTCATGAAAAAAAAATGTGTCTTTCATTTTTAATTCATTTAACGTGTCTAAAACGTATGGTGGCCTATTTCTGCTACTTTTACCACTTAAATCTTACAACGCCGACTTTTCAAATGGACTATTCCCAATTTCAAACAGGTCAGGCTTATGATTAATATTTGGGGATTCTTCTAAAGAAAAGTGTAATATGACAAACAGTGCAGACCCTGATGAGAGGGCTCCTGTAGGAGCCCTCTCATCTGGGTCTACAATGTTTGCAAAGGACAGTAAGGGTTAATCACTAAGCGATTTTCGGTATTTCACATAACTACTATACGTTAGCAACATGGCACGTGTTAGTATGTCACACACCATCTACCATGTACATTCTCGAATACATGTACAGATACATGTCTTAAAGTTACAATCGCTACCTGCAATGTGTTTTAAAAATGCTTAAGAATTACATAAACCATTTGTTTATATGCCGAAATTAATTATATCTCAAGAAAACTAGTCGATTAAACACCGAAGAAGACGCAACTTGCACGTGTTTGATAAGTTATTCGGTGATGTATTATTATTTATTCGGCTCGCGTTTTAGTTTCGTTTACTGTTCGACCCAGGCTGATGATATTTTGTTGTAGAACAAATATTATAAGTACAGTATCGACGAAAAGCGGTTTATTTTGTACAGAGACATACGTATACATACTATGTACCACAGGAGCATTATTCGATATAATTTTAAACTGGATCAAAGTCATACAGACAATCTTCATAATATGCGTTCATTGTTGGGACTATCCCTTTAACCCTTTCGGCGCCAAATTTCTAATTGTCGTCTGCAATCCAAGTTTGTTAAATCATTTAGTAAAATTAGGAAATGAGATCAATAAATGCAAATTTAAAAGGAATAAAGCACATATATAGAAATAGAGATTGGGACAAATAGTGAAGTCCCTGATCAGACGCCGCCTTGAAAAGGCGGCGTCTGATCTGGGACTGTACTATTTGTCGTGGTGGATTTACCCGACTGTGGCGGTGAAAGGGTTAACATGGTTGTCTTTCTGTCAATGCCATACATATTATCACTTAAGCCTTTCAGCGTGGAAAACGAGTCACTGATGTATTTTGTGAACAGTGTAGACCCCAGGTGAGAGGACTCCTATAGAATACCTCTCATATGGGTCTGTTTGTCATGTTACAATCATCTTGTAAAAATCCCGAATATTAATAACATCATAAGAACAAACCATTACTGAATTCAGTAGTTTCATATGCACACTATATCAACCGAGTTTGATAACCAGCGACATTAAAACACTCAGCCATGAGTGTTTTAGGTAATTTGATTGGATTCAACCAGTTCGACCCTCGGTTTCTCAAATGTTCTAAAGCTCTAATTGGAATTCAGGACGAAAGGTGTACAGAGTGTTCCCCATGAAGTTCTCTGCATTACAATGTTCTTTCATCCCGTATTAACCCTTCGCTTGCTGAATTTTAAAATACATTTCTCCTTCTTTACCCATGCCCTGTTGTATAATTATGTCTCCCCCCATATTTATATGGGGGAGACATATTGTTTTCGTGAGAGTTGTCTGTCTGTCTGTCCGTCTGTCCGTCTGTCTGTCTGTCCGTCACACTTTTTGTCCGGACGATAACTTCAATATGCCTGATGCCAGTTAATTGAAACTTCATATATGGAAAAAGCATAATGAGAGGAAGTGTCATGCACAAGGTCCATAACTCTGGCTTCACTAATATAGGAGTTATTGCCCCATGTAAAAAAAATAATACTTTTTTGTCCGGACGATAACTCCTATATGGCTCATGCCATTGGATTGAAACTTCATATATGGAAAGATCATGACAAGAGGACGTGTCATGCACAAAGTCCATAACTCTGGCTTCACTAATATTGGAGTTATTGCCCTTTGTAAAAAAATATCACAATTTTTTGTCCGGACAATAACTTCAATATGCCTGATGTCAGTGGATGGAAACTTCATATATGGAAAGAGCATAATGAGAGGAAGTGTAATGCACAAGGTACATAACTCTGGCTTCACTAATATAGGAGTTATTGCCCTTTGTAAAAAAAATCACACTTTTTTGTCCGGCAGATAACTTCAATATGGCTCATGCCATTGGATTGAAACTTCATATATGGAAAGATCATAACGAGAGGAAGTGTCATGCACAAGGTCCATAACTCTGGCTTCACTAATATTGGAGTTATTGCCCTTTGTAAAAAAAATCACATTTTTTTGTCCGGATGATAACTCCTATGTGACACATGCCATTGGAGTGAAAATTCATACATGGAAAGATCATGATAAGAGAAAGTGTCATGCATAAGATCCTTAACTCGAGCTTCAATAAATTTAGAGTTATTGCCCCTTGTACATTTGTTTAATGCTTTCTTGTCCGGACGATAACTCATACATGGCTCTTGCCATCGTATTGAAACTTCATACATGGAAAGAGCATGATGATAGAAAGTGTCATGAACAAGGGCCATAACTCTGGCTTCAATACTTTTGGAGTTATTGCCCTTTGTTACATTTTTTGGCCGATCAATAACTCCTGTTCGACTAATGCTATTGGAATGACATTTTATTTTTGGAAAGAGCATGATGAAAGTAAGTGTCGTGCACAAGGGCCATAAATCTGGTATCAGTATTTTTGGAGTTATTAGCTGTTATCATTTTCTTCTTGAAAAATGTGGTGTGGAAAGCGCATAATGAGGGGAAGTATCATTCATCAAGACCATGACTTTTTTAGTGATTTCCCTTTACATATTGTTTTTATTAGAGGGGAGACATCCGTTTTTGTGACAAAAACCTCTAGTTACATATATCTTCACTGTGTACAAGTAGTTTGCTATGCAATCACTGCTGTGGAGTGCACTGGTTGCACAATCAACTTGTAAATAGTGCAGACCCTGATGAGACAGCTCCTGCAGGAGCTGTCTCATCTGGGTCTTCACTATTTACAGGTAGGTATATTGACATGAATAGCAAGCGAAGGGTTAAGCAAATCACCTACTTATGTAGATCACTATGTCTATTCATTATTTTGATGCTATTGGCAGTTGTCACCCAATACCACATATGCTATTTTAGATACAACATCTTTGAATAAATCTACTGAAAAGGAATATTTACATGCAAAAAGGAAAGTTTTGAACTTTAGTAGTTTTGGAACCAGTGACAAATAGAGCAAATGTTCTATATATTACAATTAGGCCCGGGGCCCATAATCGACCCCCCCCCCCCTAGCGGGATTTTTGTACACCTATATTTTCTTGAAGCTTAGGGTATATGTAAACAAGTTCCGGTTGTTGGACGAGTAGGTGATGATGGATAAGCGAATGGTCAGCGTGTTTCCATGACAACCGCCAACATTTCCAAGTTTTAGTATTAGCGTCATTAAGATGCAAAATCATAATTTATTATGTTAATAAAACATCCAAAATAGTTTTAAAATGATAACAATATATTTATTACATGTCAAGCGTCTTTAATTCATAATTTGCTCATTTGCATATTCATGAATATTAATGAGAATCTAAAAAAATGCTTAAATTGTAAAAAAATGACCTTATTTAACAAACGAGTATGCTATGTATATTCATTTGTCAGGTCATTTATGTATTAATTTTCTGTTCCATAGATACACAGTATTGCTTCAGTATAGCAAAGAAAGTGGGTGGGGTAAAATGACCCCACAAAATGTAAAAAATGCTATTTTGTCAATAAGTGGTTTTAAGATGAATGACAACATAAATTTGCACATGATAATTACAAAAACGTTCTCTGTACAGAAAATTGTCCCAGTTTGAGAACAAACAGCTATCTTGCTCATTTGCATATCCATGAATATTAATGAGAATCTAAAAAATGCTTAAATTGTTAAAAAATGACCTTATTTAGCAAACGAGTATATATTATGTTTATTCATTTTTCATATTAAAAGGTTTCAAATGACACATAAATGTCAGGTCATTTATATATTCATTTTCTGTACACAACAGTACATAGTATTGCTTCTGTCTTTGCAAAGAAAGTGGGTGGGGTAAAATGACCCCCAAAAATGTAACAAATGCTATTTTGTCAAAAAGTGGTTTTAAGATGAATGACAAAGTAAATTTGCTTATGATAATTACAACAACGTTCTCTATACACAGAATTGTCCCAGTTTGAGAACAAACTACTCATTTGCATATTCATGAATATTAATGAGAATCTAAAACAATGCTTAAATTGTTTAAAAATGACCTTATTTAGCAAATGAGTATGTTATGTTTATTCATTTTTCATATTAAAAGATTTCAAATGACACATAAATGTTGTCAGGTCATTTATTTATTCATTTTCTGTTTCATAGATACACAGCATTGCTTCAGTATAGCAAAGAAAGTAGGTAGGGTAAAATGACCCCACAAAATGTAACAAATACTACTTCGTCAATAAATGGTTTTAAGACGAATGACAAAGTCAATTTGCACATGATAACTACAACAACATTCTCTATGCACATAATTGTCCCAGTTTGAAAACAAACTACTATTTTGTCTGTTTCTGAGCTTTATATCCCGAACCCCCTGCCCCGAACTAAAATGGGATATTATATCGATATATTTCTTCCTCTTCAGAGTCGTCGGCTGGACAATCTCGCCAGCCGGCAATCACTGCCTGGAAACAGCACGACGCGCCTTTGCTGGCAGTCCAACCGACAAGGTCATAGGACCCCTTCGGTGGCCCCCATTCCCCTATCCTACTTGGGCTCATCCTGGCTTTGCCCCCACCCACTCAACAGCCTGCCTGGCCTCCATACCGGTCAGGGCATGTGGTGAGTTAGACTCAGGGAGCGACATTCTTTCTTGCCCACTCACAGTCCACTCTTCAATGCCTGTAGTAGGAGGTCCTCCTCTCCGGGTAACACCGTCGGCGACAGCCACCAGGGTGTATTCTGAGGGGAACAGGACGTCTTGTAAATAATGGCTCCTAGGGACAATTCTATTTTCAGGGAGTCGGATCCAACTGGAGCGTCGGACCTAGAGGAAGCTCAGTCATTGGTCGTCGACGAATCTGAGCTGTCATCGTTTGCTTTTGATAAGGCATGTAGGGCTGTTTTCGCCTTCCTCCCACCTTCCATATGCCCTATGCCCCCTAAGCCAACTCACAAGGGCTTGCTCTTGTCCTTTGAGCTACTCTGAACAGTGAGAGCTTCCGAGTCTCTCCAAGTGTTGGGCGTCTGTCCCCCGTCTAGATTCCTTCTGTTTCGGCTGGCAGACCTGGACGAAGATTTCCATTTCAGGCTTGCAGTCAGTTAGACCATGTCCTCATATCCGTGGCTCCTCCCTCATCTCTCAGGCCTCCAGCCTCTTTTGACAGACACCCTGGGCTATTCGACCAGGGACCTCATCTCAACTCAAGCTGTAGGAGCTGTGCCAGATATAGAAAATGGGAGTTGCTTCCAACATAGACCTTTTAGCTGCTGCTCTATCAGTAGAGCTAGCTTCAGAGTATCCTTCCTCTGAAGTTACCAAGCGCCTTTCCTACCAGCTGGGCCGGTAATCCGCCTCTGCCCTTTAAGACACCTCCGAGGTTGAATTGCGGGCGGGTCCATTTGCCTCTAAGCTTCTTTTCGGAGGCAAAATTAAGGAGAAGGAACAGGTGGACAAGACTTCTCAAAGGAGTTCTCCAGTATCTTGCCCTTCTCCTTGGAATATCCCCAAAGTCCCCGTGGCTATGTGCAAACCTTCTAAGGGCCTTTCTAAGTCCCAGGGGAAACATGGTCTTAAGAACAAGCCATCTTCTCCCCTGCAGTGGGGCTCGGTCAAGAGCCGCATTAGACCGGTCCCTGTTCCCCCACCTCGGGGCAGTAAGCCCAGAGCTTTTCCCGCTCCCACCCCCAGGGGTTCTGGCCTTTGAGGCATTAGCTCTAGGAACTAACTCTTTTTGCACCCACTCCTATCCAATCTTCCATTTGTGTGGACCCCAGACTGCTTCACTTTGTCGCAGCATGGCGCAATATCACATAGGATCTTGGTCCCTATCTATTGTAGAGACAGGCTCATATCCCTCTGGTTCGGAAGCCTCCTATTTCCAGGGTCCCTATTTATCAGTTGTCGGATCATGCGAAGACACCGGACTCTTGTCCTCGCTTCTCGCAAAAGGAAAGGGACAGTAGAAAGGGTACTCAACGAGAACGTCTCGTCTATTTCACCTTCCAAAGAAAAATGGCACATTTTGACTGATCATCATCCTTTCTTCTCTAAACAAGTACGTAAAGGTCAAACCTTTCAAGATAGAGACCATCGCTTCCATTCGGCTGGCTATCAAACTGGACCAATGGGGCATGTCCATGGATTTCTCGGATGCATATTTTCATATCCCGATTCACGCATCAGACAGACTTGCACTTCTGCCGTGGAGTACCGTTTACTAGTTCCGGGCATTGCCTATTGATCTCATTACGACCCTAGATATTTCACCAAACCCATGGGGTTGTAGCGGCCTATCTCCAACAGAATGGTGTCACTCTGATTCAGTACTCTGACAATTGGCTACTTCGTCATTCTCTTCTTCTTAACCTCCGCTACAGCTGGGAGGTCTTGTCTCAGTTGGAACTAGTACTGAATCCGGAGAAATCGGATCTCATCCCATCGAAAAGATTATCTTTGTGGGACTGAATTTCCTTACGATCTCCAACACGATCAGGATCTCTCCCACAATGGGTGGTGGATACCCTGCATCTGTTATCTCTTTTCGGCCAGAAGGGGCATTGCTCAGAAGCAGGTCCTATGAGCTCAGTCTCAGCCCTATCCACTTTCTGGGCATTTTTCAATCACGCCCCGTTGAATGAGATCCTTAGGGCTGCTTCCTGGAAGAATAGCTCTACCTTTTCAGCCTTTTATCTGCACCCTTTTGCAACCCCACAGAACAACCTACCGGTACGTTCTCTAGGTCTGCTTGTGGCCTCTCAAACAGTTGTATAACACTTACGGCTAGCACTTTTCTAATGGTCATCGCTTAGTATGAAACCAATATGTGAAGTACTGTTTGAGTTATCGCGTCACATCAAAAGTGTTAACGGATGGACGGATAGACGGACGGACAGATGAACGGACAGAGAATGTGATTCCTAAAGGGCTCCTGCATTTTCAATGCGGCGCCCTAATTATTATATCCAGTCAGTACCTTGTGCAAAATGTTTCCCATATATGACTGAAAAAATAGATTGTTGTATGTATATTAAATCTAAGTCGGTTCTTTTTTACAGTTACAAGGGAGATAATTCCTGTTGTTTTCAGTTCAAATCTTTTCTTTTTCAAACATGTTGATCGACATAAAATATAATATTTTTAAGCAATGTGGTTTGAGAACTTGTCATTTTAGACTCCGTACAAAAACATAAAAACGTAATTTTACGAATTCAGGGGCAGATAATCAATCACATACTGTAAGCTCAATCAGCATCCATTTAACATCCAACAAGTGACATTCGATGGAGGGTATATTACGATTTACAGTGATATAGGTGTCATAAAATCCCGCTAGGGGGACCTAGGGTACAGCTGGCCCTCAATCGAAATGGTTTCAATAAGTGACTTTCACAGAGGGAGTCGTCAAAAGGCGTCAAAATTTATGAGTTAAATTGCATTTGAAGTTTTCTGATATTTGTAAGATAAAAAGTGAATAGTTTACATTATTTACGTTATTTCTATATTGTTTTTACTATTTTTAATATTCTCATTAATATTCATGAGTATGCAAATAAGGTAATTTAAAAAAATAGCTGTAAATAAAAGCACAATGTCTTATCTCCAATACGATACCAGTTTTATAGATTTAGGACAAAAACTGGCTGTGATATGGGCGATTTTGCAGGTACGGGCCATCATTACGAAATCTGGGGTGTTGCCATGGAAACGGTGAAAACGATACTTAAACTTAATGCTTTGGTCCTCAATTTGGATATTTTGTTTCCTGGGTTTTTGTCATTATGTTAAACTGCATTTAAAGTTATTTTCTGATATTTGTAGGGTAACAAATGAAAGGTTTACGTTATTCCTATTTTTTTTTACTATTTTTAATGTTCTCATATATATTCATGAGTATGCAAATAAGGAAATTTAAAAAAAAAATTGGACATAAAAGCACAATGACCTATCTTCCATTTGGTACCAGTTTTATAGTTTTAGGACAAAAACTGGCTGTGATATGGGCGAATTTGTAGGTATGGGTCATCATTACGAAAACTGGGGGTTGCCATACATACATACATACATACATACATGCTGAGCAACGTCTCCTTTGTGGACTCATTGATGCTGTCTAGTACATTCTATAACCAGCGTTTATAACAGTTCTTATCACAAATCACCAGCGTGTCCAAAGGGTTTAGATCCAGGTGACTCGGTGTCTAGTCTTGACCCAAACAGTTGGTAATGATAACTACGACGAATTCGCATGCATGCTAAAATGTTGTAGTTGTGATTGGGCTATTAGATAAAAGTAAAACTCGGTGGGGACATTAACCCAAACCCTTTCAACGTGGGATTGTCCAATGAACTATTCCCAAATTTTAAACGGGTCAAGATTGCCGTGAATAGCCAGGAATTGTTTTTAAAAGTGTAACATAACAAATAGTGCCGACCTTGACGAGAGGATCGGATCTCTATCATCTCGGTCTATACTGTTTGCAAAGAACATTAGTGACCCATTTCCCGCACTGAAAGGTTTAACCTAGAATGGTTATTTCTGCAACAAATAGGATTACCATGACGTTTTAATATTCACAGACAGATATATCAAAATGGTTTGCACAATCATAAAACAATCATTTCAAATAGCAAGTAACAGAATTACACTGTTGTAATATTTCAGCAGGGGAAAAGATGGCTACGGAAACGTTATACTTTTATAAAATGTCTTCTGGCATGTTGAAGTGAGATATGTATAGAATTTCAAAGACAATTCATAGACTTGAATTCAGTAGATCTATTGTGTTTCATATTATATCGCTCGACGCTTATATGCTTCAGGCAACGTGTGTCATATGTCTGAACCAGATGAAATAGTACGTTATTGACAGAAATATTACTGTCTTTTGCAATTATGTCTCCTTAAAGTAAACATAGTTTGTTTGAGTTCCCTGTTCGTCCGTCTGTCCGTTAGCCAATTTGACCGTCATAAACCGTACCCGCTCCATATCCAACAAACGGCTTGAAAGTATTTAAATCAAACTTGAGATTATATTGAGATTATTTTTCTAAGATGTAAAGCAGAACAAATGCCCAATTCAAGAACACAATTATGTTTAAATAATAATTTGTTTGTATCTGATCCAAATCTGATCCATATCTCTTAAATAGTTTGAGGGATTTTCTGGAAACTTAGTGACCTCATTTCCTATCAAGACAATAGCAATCAACCATTACACTACCATGGTGACATTTTGACGGTCAAATTGGCTAACGGACAGACGGACTGATCCGGATAAGTAACACAGTATCTCATAAGGATTAAAACTGTTTAATACATTGATAATCTTTTTGTTTTCAAAACAAGAAAGAAACAACAAATTAAGAAACATCCATTCCAAACACTGAAACAGAAAAAACAACAACATGACTTTGTGTCAAGGAGGCACTGATAAAGGTTTAATGATAATGTTATATATTTACATTATCATTGCATGCATTTTAAACTTTGCATAATCGCCTAATCATTACACGCAAAATTGATGCAACTGAAGCTGTGCATACATAGACTAATTATGGCTATGGCAGAAACTGTAGAATCATATCTATAATATTTTATAAGCAAATAGAGCAGACCCTGATCAGACAGCTCCTATTGAGTCGTATATTTGGAGTAAAAGGTTAATGCCTAATGCAAATACTCGGCTGGATATTGATACGGCCCATCTGTGACTGTTCCCAATACAGCCGTAGAGGTTAAGTCGTCACGGCGTGTTTCTTATCAACGAACAGGCAGTATTATTGCAAATACAGCAGAACCCCTCTAATGCGACCACTTAATGAATAACATAGCTGTCTTTATAAGCAGGTGGTTGCTTAATGCAGGACGAAAGTTATGCAGAAAGCTCCTATAGGAGCTTTCTCCATAACTTTCGTCCTGCATTAAGCTACCACCTGCCTCTGCCACTGTGAAATATGTCCCTTTTTGCTAGTGGCATTAGAGGGGTTTTACAGTATTTGATCGTGTGAAGTCTGCAAGAAATACTGTACAAAATGTGTACGCAATTAATTATTAAAATGTTAATTTAACCTCCCGTGGATAGTTTGTTATCTTGTCCTCTTTACATCCAGTGTAACAATTAAGTTAACTAAGATTACTTATTGATTGCAGAGAACTTTGTTTTATTTCAAAAGCAGCTACATTGTACTAACTAATGAACATAATATCAATACAGTGACAACCTCCGTGTAAAACTGAACACAATTTGCTTTCTCTCCTTTTGACTATATAGTCAATTGAATGTTCCTGTCAGTTGACACGTATCTATTTGAAACATCGTTCATGGAGTTTTTGAATTATCTTCAGTTTAGCGAACAGTTTAGCGATTATATTTTGATTGTATTTAATTACGCCATCAGAGAGTGCTACTTGCATGATAGTTTAATTGATTGGCTTTTTTATTTATTTTTGCCAAATAAATCTCGGTTTGTTTTGAACTCCAGTTAGAGATATCAGACTCGAAACACTTTATCATTCACCGCAGATAAGTATCAGAGATCTTAGTCAAAAGTGTCCTTAATTGGGTGTGGCAGGTCAAGTTGTTCTATGCCATTTGGAATAAAACGACCTGGTTAAAAAGTATATATTCAATTGCTACAAATTCCAATACAAAATACGAAACAATAATGTTCGTTCTTTAACTATTTCGCTGCAAGGGTCGCATCTGTGACTACCTGTGCAAACAGTTTGTATCCAGATGAGACGCCAATTAATTCGGCGTCTCATTAGGATCCAAACTGCTCGTTACTGTGATTAGGATTTGAAAGAAACGGGAAGAAAATACACAAACAGAAATTATAGCAGACGACACATTTTGAAGACGGCAAAATTTGGCAGCATACCTGAAATCTGAACCACTGGCACTAGATCGACAAAGACTATAGTTCTATACCACCTATTACATGTACATTAAATACACCATGGTATACAAGGTTGAACGCACCCACTCCGCTTCGATGTTATTAAAACGAAAAATGCACCGACTAATATAAATGGTGCAATGTAATTCTTCAAAATAGACGTTTAACACGCTCGAAACGTCGAAAACAATATGCGGACAAATATCGACGAAATTGGGTTTACGTTTCTTCTATATCGTGCCAGTTTCCGGTTTAATCGATCTTCACCGGTGTCCGTTGAAATAGATTAATTAGAAAGGCATGTCTAGCTACATTTTCTCTGTCATGCTAAAACTATAGGTAAACAACAAGCAATGAACCGTGAATGTACTTTACATTTTGGTACGTTCCACGATTTAGTGCAGTCCATCTAACTAAGATATATACTTTAAATGCGCCAGTCAAACACGATTGTTTCATGCAGGTCTTTACGGTGGCAGAATGCCCCCCCCCCCCCACACACACACACATCAACAAAAAAGTGGACTGCGCTGAATATTGTGTTCACTGCTGGTTGTTTACTTATACACGCACTCGCAAACATGACACTGTCATTTTTACACACTATCCACAGCGCTTGAAAAAGCGCACGATGGGCACAATTTAGTCGTTACAGCCAAGTGTTAGTAAATAATTATACTATTCTTTTAGTTTTCATTGAGGACTATCATTTGCATTTTGTCTTCATACGATAAAATCATAAAATTCTAGAATAGTTTCAATTATCATTGTACAACTTCATTTCATTGGACATGTTCATTCATGCCTTTTCTCTGTTGGCGATCTTTGCTACTAAAATATCTTAAATATGTTTTGTTTATGTTTCTTAGCTTCAAATCAACTTCAACCAATCAGGTAACATCTGCTCGGGGTCATCGGAAGTCGACTCGGACTTAAAAACGTAAATCGGCGAAAACGTTGAAGTGTCGAAACAACGTCCGATTTCTACGAAAGACCGGTGGTGACATTTCCACTTCAATATTTCCCACAATAGAATTCATGATTTCACGATTTCACGATTTCACAATTTCATGATTTCACAATTTCATGATTTCACAATTTCACGATTTCACGATTTCACTTCAAAATTTCACGATTTCACAATTTCTCGATTTCACGACTTCACAATTTCTCGATTTCGCAATTTCAACCTCGTGTAAAATATTGTAGTCACGTGACACGCTTGACGTCATTAAGACAACAGAGTGGCTTTCACCATCAGGATGGCGATTTGAGATCCATAAATACACCTTTCTACGTCTTTGCAAACAGAGTAGACCCAGCTCAGACGACTCCTATAGGATTTAATCTTAATTATAATCCATGATGTCATTATTTCTTACAGTTTATTATTAATTAAAGTGTCCTCCAATACAGTGTCATACAAACATAAGACAGCGATTTAACATAAAAAACACATGATTGGCAATTCTCATACATGAATATTCATCGAGGAAAGGGTTAATCAATCTTGATAGTGGACCATGAGCACATGCTACATGCCAAGTATGAAAGTCCTCGGGCCTAGAGTTCTGGAGAGGAAGATTGTAATAGTTTTCCGCCGTTTCTTTCTTCGTGGCTTCCCGCGTTTTGATGACGTCATAACAGTTAGAATGGACAAATTGAAATCATGAAATCGTGAAATTGTGAAATCGTGAAATCGTGAAATTGTGAAATCGTGAAATTTTGAAGTGAAATCGTGAAATTGTAAAATCGTGAAATTGTGAAATTTTGAAGAGAAATCGTGAAATTGTGAAATCGTGAAATTGTGAATTTTTTGAGTGAAATCGTGAAATTGTGAAATCGTGAAATCATGAAATTTTGAAGTGAAATCGTGAAATTGTGAAATTGTGAAATCGTGAAATTTTGAAGTCAATTGCATTGTGTGAAATCTTGAAATGTAAATGTCACCGCCGGTCTTTCGTAGATTTCTGCAAGAAATGTTCGTTTCTGGACAAAATGTTACTTTGTACGACCGAATTGGATATGTTTTCTATTGAATAGAACTGTATTACTGTAATATCTTTGTTGTTTGTTTCTAATTATAAATCACGATCGTCGAAATTGAGTAGGTATTGGTGGCCTTGTTTACCATAGGGTACCATAGGTGTTATAAATAACAACTAGCCTTTGTCGATCTAGTGCCAGTGATCTGAACTTAAGGTATTTCATTATATAACTGTCAGTTTCTGTAGTAAAATACGATTGTATTCGATCATGCAATACAACCTCTCAGGTAAAGTTATTTTGTATTCTTTTATTAAAAAGGGTATATGATAGATGGAATATTACACGAAGTGCCAAGCGGTGAGTGAGAATACCACGGACAAACAACCACGATTGTGATACAACCCTTCATATCGTCACTTCGTGTAATATTCCCTCATATACGAGTATTTAACATTCATTTCACTATAAAACATCAAAATACAACAGGACCATTGTGTATACATGTACAATTTGAATAGTTTCACGTACATACGTTCGTCCATTTAAACATTTAAACAAATTAACCCTAATGCTATCTGCAAAATATCTGATCTGTTTCATTGTGTACTTCTGTTTCCTTCAAACGTTTGCGAAACTATTGACCGAGTGTCAAGCAGTTACTCGGCGTCTGATCTGGATCCAAACTGTTTGCAAATGCGAGACAGGTCGCACCGAGTATGGTACGTGTTAAAACGAAATGTAACCTTCACTAAATGCACATTCAACTTTCATTAAATTTGATATACCATGACTGTATAGAAACTTTTACTCACAAAAGCCAATTTGGATGGGCTGATATTCCAAGAAAACCTCTTAACATATCAGCGTGTTTTATGTATCTGAGATTTTAGTGAATATCTGGGTACTTAGTGACCAACATGATAGTATGAAATACAACACCAGCGAAACGTGAGTGGACATTCTTTCATTTGTAAACCGTTTTACCTCCGAAACAAACTGCAATTATAAACGCAGCGTCCGATACTAGGGGACGTGGGTAATGTTGCACTTTTAATAACTGCTCACGAACACAATTTTCTCTTTTTGCATTGTTGCTTTTGCTTTCAAAGGATCACCTACTTTTAGAACACCATGTGCACTGTTTCACACAGATTACATTGAATTTGCTCTAAAATGACCATTCAAAATAGGTCATATTATGAGCATATCAGGCAGGCGAAATATTGATGTAACACTGCCGTTCTGCACCACCTGTTTTCAAAGTATAGGTCTTTATTGAAAGTGATCTGAATAGATGCAAACTTTTATAGCACATTGATCCTAATCAGTTCTCTATCCTGGTTTATCGGACCTTTTAAGTGCGTTCTTCCGGTTATCCTGGTGTACTTACAAACTTCGGTGATGCTAGGCTACTTACAAATGTAAACAACGACAAATAGGAAGACATAGCATTGAATGAGAAAATCTCTAAATTACATGTAAAATCCAAAGGTAATGCTTTCGGATTTGAATCTTTTTATATAAACATAAAACGGTTAATCTCGAGTCTGTATATTTAGATATTGACCCGTTATTGGTAATACATTTCAAATAGAAATAATAAAATACATGTACATGTGGCTGATGAGTAATATATAAAGGTATGTATTCAAAAAATGAAATCGTCATTTCTCCACCAAGCCATATAGCCTAATATGTTGAGGCCACTCTTAACCCTTCGCTTGCTATTCACGTCAATACACCTACCTGAAATAGTGAAGACCCAGATGAGACAGCTCCTGTAGGAGCTGTCTCATCAGGGTCTGCACTATTTACAAGTTGATTGTGCAACCAGTGCACTCCACAGCAGTGATTGCACAGCGAAATACTTGTACACAGTGACGATATATGTAATTATACAACAGGGCATGGGTAAAGAAGGAGAAATGTATTTTAAAATTCAGCAAGAGAAGGGTTAAGAGTAGTCACATCATAGCGTTTGGCACAGAGATATATGATTTCAATTAGTCATCGAGCATGGGCCTCTGTGTCGTTCATAGAGGCGAGGTATAAATTTATTTCATTTTGACATACAAGCACTTCATTCTAACGTACACTCCTCAAAGTGGTTTATGGTAAGATAAATCATTCCTATATTCCGGCATTCCTATAAGATCTGAACTTTCACATCAAATGATTAATATATCATTATATTTATACATATACACCAAACGTTTTCCGGGTCAATTGTACAATATGACATAGACAACTATCCAAATAAAACACATTACAAGATATATGATATGTATACAGTTCCTAAAACAAACAAAAATATCAGCAATCATATAAAACATTTCTATTCTATTATTTCTTGAGCTGATTATCCTATTGGACTTTCTGTACTATCTGTTCTGGTGCTAATCATCCTGTCACATTTTCCCTTGACAGCTTCACTACTATCTGTTCTGGTGTCGATTATCCAGCCAAATGATCTGTATTATTTGTTCTGGTGTCGATTATCCCGCTACATTTTCTTTACTTTCTCTTTTTGTTCTGGTGTCCAACAACCCTACTACAATTCCTTTACTAGCAGTTCTTAATATCTGTTCTGGTGCAGATTACCCGACCGATGTTCTGTACTATCTGTTCTGGTGCAGATTACCCGACACATTTTCTGTACTATCTGTTCTGGTGCAGATTACCCGACACATTTTCTGTACTATCTGTTCTGGTGCAGTTTACTCGACAATATTTCTGTACTATCTGTTCTGGTGCAGATTACCCGACACATTTTCTGTACTATCTGTTCTGGTGCCTAGTACATGTATCTCTGGTTCCATGCTTATAAAGCTTTTAGCAGAGTCTGAGTTTCGTTCTCAAGCTTTTGATTGGTCAGATTTGAGTTCTCAAGCTTTTGATTGGTCAGATTTGAGCCTTTGGCTCAAATCTGACCAAAGGCTCAAATCTGACCAATCAAAAACTTGAGAACGAACTCAGACTCAACTAAACGTTTTATAAGCATGGAACTAGATGTCTGATGAGCATCCCTTCCCATTTTCAGTTCGTTGCGTTCTGTTACCGAATATCCTGCCAATATTCTGTATTATCTATTCTGATCCCGGGTACTCCGTCACATTTGATGTAAACTCGGTGTTACTATTTGATCCGATATCGATTATCCCGTTGTAGTATCTTTTCTTTCTATCTGTTTTTGTGTTTGATATCCAGCTACATTTTGTGTAATTTCTGTTCGTTCGTACTATCTGTTCTGTAACATGTTCAGTTCTATCTGTTGTCGTGCCGAGCATGCAGCCACATTTTCTTTCATATCTGTTCTGGCCACATTTTTATACTATCTGTTCTTTGGCCGATTATTCTACCACATTGTCTGTACTATCTGTTCTTGTGTCTACCATCCCGCCGTATTATTTATTCTATCTGTTATTGTGCCGATTGTCCCGCCACATTATATATACTATATGTCGTCATGCCGATCATGCGGCCACGTTTTCCTTAATATCTGTTCTGGTCACATTATTATACTATCTGTTCTTAGGCCGATTATTCTACCAGTTTCTATTCTATCTGTTCGTGTGCAGATTGTTCCGCCACATTTTCTATACTGTCTGTTATTGTGCTGATTATTCTGCCACATTTTCTATTCCATCTGGTTTTGTGCTGAGTATTCTACCACAATTGCTATACCATCTATTCTGGTGTCGATCACCCCGCACACGGTTCTGTGCTATCTGTTCTGGCGCCGATTATTCGCCCACTGCACACTTCTCATCTCCCCATTTCGTTTATCGAGATCTGACAGCATAAATCTGTCAAATGAGTTTTTAATCTATTCACATATAGCAGTGATCAAATAGGAAATTGATATTTTTTTTATTTGTAAACGAACATCAGCGGACTAAGATATATCTGTGGCAACATGGTGGGTTTCAATTTTGAATTAAATCAGCTGTTAGTGTTGTCATGACGTCAGGTTCAAACATCGATATGCTGCGCTGATTAGTTTGGAAGTACGATTGCAGTGATTACTAACCGTTATAACCTTGGACATGTCATTTACAAACAGTGTAGATCCAAATCAAAAGGCCCCTAGACGAATCCTCTGATCAGGGTCAGCACTGTTTGCCATCCAAACACTGAGCGGACTGTATAACTAAACACTTATAGACCATGTTGGTTGCACAAATGTTATACACCAGTATTCATCCGTGTATTTATGCTATGTGATGTAAATACAGTGTAGTTGGACTGGATTTTTATAGAGTTAATAAAACGTTTAAGTCAGTAATGATACTGGGCATACTATGCACAGATTGTACTTCGAATTGTGTTAAAACCCGGTCTAAATTTATCCTTATATTTCCATATTATTCCAGGAAAACCTGTCCAAATCTTATTTTGGAACCCATCTATTGTTCATGTTGAGGGAACACAGTATACAACATATAAGCCATTAACATCAATGGGTTCAGCCAACAACGCACACCCTGATCAGAGGGCTATTTCAGGAGCCCTTTAATATGGGTCAACACTATTTGCCTATATCCTTTTTAGAGACCACTCGGAACAAAAGGATTAATACAGAACAAAGTAATGTAGGAAGCTCCAGAAGAAAGTTTCTGTAAATGACCATGTATTACTCTACCAATGCCTTCAGCTGCCAAATTTTATCGTCTGTAAACTTTGTCTTCTACTAAAATGTTCCATTTTTATTGTTTCCAGTTACAGTCACGGTAACCAACAGTTTGGATCCTGGGTCCATGCTTATAAAGCCTTTAGTTGAGTCTGAGTTTCGTTCTCAAGCTTTTCATTGGTCAGATTTGAGTTCTCAAGCTTTTGATTGGTCAGATTTGAGCCAAAGGCTCAAATCTGACCAATCAAAAACTTGAGAACGAACTCAGACTCAACTAAACGTTTTATAAGCATGGACCCAAGTGAGACAGCAATTTACTCGGCATCTCATCCGGATCCAAACTGTTTGCATAGGTACATGTAATCACAGACGCGACATTGGCAGCGAAAGAATTAAAATTGAGAATTATACGTCTTTGTTGTGTTTGCTATAGAGATATTGTACTGCACATCATTTTGTGTTAGCTATAGAGATATTGTTGCTATAGAGATATTGTACTGCACATCATTTTGTGTTTGCTATAGAGATATTGTACTGCACATCATTTTGTGTTTGCTATAGAGATATTGTACTGCACATCATTTTTTCTGTCCTGTTATATCTTTGTTGAGATTGCACAAATGGATTTGCTGATATGGATTAACTTCCAGTTACCGAGTTTTATTCAGTCCGTGCCAATGTGTGACTCCTTCATGAATGAATGAATGCCTTTAGTTAACGAGGGTAGCTCAATTAGTCATAATGACTAATCTACCTTGAGGCCCTCAAACAAGCATTTTATACAAAATACAACACAGAAAAACATAGATCTAGATAAACAATAACAACAAATCAATGTTCAGAAGTTTTCGGAAATTAACTTTGTGCACGCTAAGTAATGCTGCGTCTGAAAATTTAATGACTTTTGTCTGCTTCAATTTGCAGATTCTTCAAGGATAAGCATTCGGGTTCTGATAAAACTCCGAGTAATTTGTCGTCTCATTTGGATCCAATCTGTTATCATAGCTTTGATTTGTAACCAGTCTCCAAAATGTTAATATAAGGCTATCTTAACCCTTCGCTTGCTGATTTTTAAAAATACATTTCTGCTTCTTTACCCATGCCCTGTTGTATAATTACATATATCTTCACTGTGTACAAGTATTTCGCTATGCAATCACTGCTGTGGAGTGCACTGGTTGCACAATCAACTTGTAAATAGTGCAGACCCCGATGAGACAGCTCCTGCAGGAGCTGTCTCATCTGGGTCTTCACTATTTACAGGTAGGTATATTGACGCGATTAGCAAGCGAATGGCTAATATAAGGCTATCTTAAATTCCATGTTTGCTGAATCTGTCAAGGTCAGTTGTTTTTCCAACAAATAGTATGTTTACTTTGCCCCCTCCACATGATTAATTGATTGGTTTAAATGGAAAATCTGGACAGGTTTTCATGAACTATATTGGAATAAATGAGTTAAAACTTTCCTCCATAGGATATTGTAGACCCAATATCTTTGAATGAATCTACCCAAAAGGAGCATTTACTATAGAAAAGTAAAATTTTAGAATTTTGTAGTTTTAAACCATTGTGATAAATAGAACATTTGCTCCTATAGGTGCAGATGCTCTATTTATCACAATGGTTTCAAGACGGGGTTATTACAGAGACGTAGAAAGGCGTGTTGATAGAGGAAAGGGTTAATGTGTCTATGGGACTATAACGTCTGGCCGTGTGGCTGTGGTATGGTCAATACGAAGGGCTATGACATGTGAGTTACCGGACACTTTACAGATCCGTATCACAGATGTCCAGTATCCGTATATCCGTATCACGTATCCAGATTTCATATAATGATCAAACATTACTACTGCACGCTGACTATATAAACCATGTTTCTGTGGAATGCTTATGTTTGAAATACAGACATCATGAATAACTATTAACTAAAATCTTATAATGGAATGTGTGCCAATGCATTTTGGTGCTAATAGAAACTGTAGAGAAAGATGCATTACAATTGCATAAGCAAACAGAACATACCATGATCAGACGGCTCATATTGGAGCCATCTGATCTAGATCTACTCTATTTGATAAAGCGGTTATATGGGGAATTAATTAACGTTTAGTCTGATATGGGCGGATGAGTGAATACCTATGCAAACAGTTTTGATCCAGATGAGACGCCGAGTAACTCGGCCTCTCATCTGGATCCAACCTATTTAACACTCTGATTGCATTTTGGTAGACAATTTGATTATAGCTTATTTTTTGAAAATGTAATAGGCAGAACATTCTGTAAATGTAATTTGTTCAGCAGGCTAAAAGTTAAATGCGTTTGCAGTAGTGCCTGGCACCAGCAAATATGACAGACGGCGAAGATGAGTAAAGGTTCCTGTTTTCTTATACAAGTATGTATATAAATACTACTCGAACAAAGTTCAGTAACATCATATTAACATACCATTGATAGCAATATGTCTAATTATGACGCTTAAAATATCAGCATTATTTGCGATAAACGTACCAGGGAATATACATCATTGAGGATCTGTTAATGTTGCAAATGTATTTGCTTATCAATCGTGATATCAATTGTTACGTTTATAGAAATTGTATTGAAGTATTCCCGCACTGGTAATAAACACGCTGCTGAATAGATGTGTTTCTATACAAACAAAAGTTCAATGATCTTTGTATCTCTGAATACATAACAGGCTAAACCAACAACGCGTGGCGATATCGTTCAGCAGAGTACATGAAACATTACCTCTGCAAATTAAATCGCGTTGATATTGATAGGCGCATGTTAAGTTTGGCAATAAAAGAGAGTAGTCTAAGACATTAACCATGTCCCTTGTGTAAGCGTAGTTTGACGCAACAGCTAACAGAGTATACCCAGATCAGACGACTCCTATAGAAGCCGTCTGATCAGGGTATGCTCTGTTTGCTTATAGTGCAATATAGGTCTGATTCTACAGCTTCTTCCTGAGCCAAAATGTCATGTGTTCATAAGCCATTATAAAAAAATATTCTTATTTATATTCATGCCGTCATTATTTCCTATATGAATAGTCGTGGTAAAGGGTTATCCATTTGGGCGCAACATTTCAAATTGTCGTCTGCGATCCAATTTTGTTAAATAATTCGGTACAATAAGGACATGACATAAATAAATGCAAATAAGTGCAAATTTTAAAAGAATAAAGCGCAGATATAGAAAAAGAGACTGAGGCAAAAAGAGGAGTCCCCGGGACTGCACTATTTGCCATGGTGCATTTATGCGACATTGGCGGTGAAAGGGTTATCTTTGTCGTGCTCAAAACATCATGTCTGTTAAAATTCTGATCGGTTGCATTTTTCACTTACTTGTGATTCTTTGAAGCGTAGAGAAAATGTTGGCCGAGTGTTACGCAACTTGTATCCAGATGAAATGCCGAGTTACTCGACGTTTCATCTGGGTCCACGTCGTGCGGTCGCGCGCTTAGCTTGAAAAGGTTAATTGCTAAAATCAAAATTTCATTAAATAGAGTCAGTAATTGTTAGAATCGGTTTCAATTGAAGCTATTGCGAATCTCAATTTCAAAACAATGACTAAAATTGTATCGGGTATCTAAATCCCTTTGCTCTTTTTTAATTGTCGATATAGTATATGAATATTTACAGCAGGGCGCCTGGGAACAGTTCTTAGTAGTCATAATATCTACCAATACTGTCCATTTTAAGAAACACTTTCATCGTCTCGTGTTTATTTCAAATGCTTCACCCGCTTGTCTTGATGGAAAGAAACTCCTCAAATAATGTTATAGACTGACAAATATTGTTGTTCTTGTAGCTGTTGTAGTAGTAGTAGTAGTAGTAGTAGTAGTAGTAGTAGTAGTAGTAGTGGTGGTGGTGGTGTAGTGGTGTAGTAGTAGTAGTAGTAGTAGTAGTAGTAGTAGTAGTGTAGTAGTAGTAGTAGTAGTAGTAGTAGCAGCAGGAGTACTAGTAGTACTAGTGAAGTAGAAGCAGTAGTAGTAGTAACGGTAGTAGTAGTAGTATTGGTAGTAGTAGCAGCAGCAGCAGCAGTAGTAGTAGTAGTAGTAGTAGTAGTGGTGGTGTAGTGGTGTAGTAGTAGTAGTAGCAGTAGTAGCAGCAGGAGTACTAGTAGTACTAGTGAAGTAGTATCAGTAGTAGTAGTAGTAACAGTAGTAGCAGTAGTAGTAGTATTAGTGGTAGTAGTAGTAGCAATAGCAGTAGTAGTTTTAGTAGTATTAGTATTAGTATTAGTAGTAGTAGTAGTAGTAGTAGTAGTAGTAGTAGTAGTAGTAGTAGTACTCCTGAGCAGTGTTCATTGCTACTCCCGATCAGTGCTAACTTCTACTCCCGATCAGTGCTAACTTCTACTCCCGATCAGTGCTAACTTCTACTCCCGATCAGCGTTCATAAACTACTGATCGGGCTCTGATCCCGAGTAAATCGGCCTCGCTGTTAGCGAATCTCGGTCAATCCGGCATACTCCTATATTTTCTTTGGTAAACGTTCGAGTGTAGTGTCAAACATCGGAAGCTTGATGAGACAACGAGAATGTCTTATTTAAATTGTGTCGAAACATTATAGATTATGACCTTACTCGGGAAAAGTGAAACAGACATCACAATATGATTTCTCCCTGTGGCCATCTTCTTAACAGAGTGATTGTGTGGCTGAGATGAGATGTGATAAGAGACTAGATAAGAGACTTGACTTGAGCGACAGAATTACGCTTAAACCAAACAACAGAACCAACTGCAGCGCTATATGGTACTATATGCACTGATCCTGGTAATGCTAGTTTCTTTTACATATTGGTGCATCTACATTTAGCTCAGTTTGAAGCCATTTCTTAATATCAAAACAATGCTTACAGGATGTAATACAGTTGAATTGTTTTTCTTGTAAAAGATCGCTACTTGTAACAACTGTTATCATAGATATCGCCTGTCTTTCGGCATGTATCGGAGACAAATGGAAATCGATTTTGCAATGTGATCATTTCTTTAACCATGCCTTATGCCATCTTCAGGCACAAAATCCGCTATTTTGATGTATACGATAGACGAACTAATAGAATGCTGAAAGTTAAAATATTATTAAATTATTTCTCCACAAAACGGATGACTTAAAACTTAATACATGATATACAATCATTGATTCTTAGTTCCATTTTGATCAGAAAGCGCCATCCGTAAGCATGTCTCTAATAAAACTTCCCTATTCCAAATTTCGATACATACTGAATATTCATGGACAAAATAACGACATATGGAAGGTGGAACATAGTAGCCGTTTTAGAAAAAAACATCTATTGAACTCCATAAGCAGACAAAGCAGACCCTGATTATACGGCTCATATATAGAAGACCTGATCTGGATATACTCTGTTTGCAAATGCGTTAAAACATTTGTGTGAGGGAAAAGGTTAACATTTTAAAACGCTTCAATTATCGGACCTAGTTTAGATAGAGCTGTAAATGCAAACTATGTCGCAAAAAACAGAGCAAGGGTTACGGGTCTAGACGTTTCCCTTTTAGCATTGCTGTTTTTTCTTTCGAAGGATCTCCTGATTTCAGAATTTATATTCTTCACAACAGCCAGCGTTGTTGTGTGGCGGCCGAAAAAGTCACCCCGTACTTCATTCTTGGTGTTGTTATAGTTTCTGGTTCGATTCAATGATTTTAGCTATGCAAGTTGAATACCGCTTAACCCCTTATAATGCAGGAAACAAGTCACTAATGTTATATGCACACAGTGTAGACCCAGGTGAGAGGGTCCCGGAGGAGCCCTCTCACCAGGGTCTGTCTTTGTGTGTTATGTTACAATCCTGTGTAAAAAAACTTGATATTCACCGCAAGCTTGGACTTGTTGAATTTTGGATTATTCCATTTATATTTTCAGCATTGTAAGGATTAAGCCAGTGTTATGGGGCGTGAGTGTTGGTGCATGTTAACAATTGCGTATGAACAAACCCAAGTCTGCAATTATCTCTCTTTGTATTTCTCCTTTTGGTTTCGAAATATCTCTTACTTTCAGAATTTAATCATTCATTTTACAATCCCACCTTGTTTACGCATTTACAGATTCGTCCACCATCAAGCACATCCTGTAGAAACTGTTTGAACAGGGAATGCTCTAATTGCGTACCGAATGATATACAGGAAAACCTCTCTATAACGGCCACTATATTGTGTTAATTAGTTGGCATTTAAGTCAGGAGGCTGCTTAAAGCAAGGTGAAAGTAAAACAGAACGCTCCTATAGGAGTGTTCTGTTTTACTTTCACCTTGCTTTAAGCATCTACCTGCATTTAACACAAAATATTTGTGTAATTCACTGGCCGTTATAGAGAGGTTTTACCGTAGTTCTGATTATGGTTTCTATTGTTATATCAGAGCAATCTATTTCCAATTTCATAGTTTTGATAAGATACCATTAAAGCATGAATCTTATTTTATTGATTAGATGGATCAACTCGCTGACTTCAAAGTAAGACAAATACAAAGTAATGAATATACTATTATACTGAAAAACGGAAATAAATAACCACCAATCCTACCTAAGACCATTACCCTTTCCCAGTCCAATATTCATGCACGAAATAATGGCATTATGAATATTAATGAGCTGGATTGTTTTAAATCATTATTACCTAATGAATGTTTGACTTTGGCAGAGAATGTAGAATCAGATGTATATACTTCCATAAGCAGACATATCTCGGTATACTCTGTTTACAAATGCGAGAAAATGCCCTTATATAAACGCCATTTAGTTGGCTTTGGCAAACAGCTTGGATCCACACGAGACGCCGAGTTTTGTAGCATTTAATCAGGATCCAAGCTGTTTGACACCCAGTCAATAGTTTTTCACAAGCTTTAACGGATCGGAAGTACGTAAAAACTGTAACAAATCGGAGAATAAGCAGATATCCATTTAATACCAGGTTAAGGGTTAAATATTGCTGTGTACACTATAATAAAGTACATGTATACAGCTAACGCGGTCGTAAACTCCGTTATAGTGTTATCCATGGAAAGGTTATTAAAAGAAGTCTATGTCTGGACTTTTAAAACATATGGTAGCTCATTGCAAAATAGTTATAATGCAATATGTAAGGTGGAATATTGTAGCCATTTTAGAAACAGATTTTTTCAAACTCCACTTGCAAACAGAGCAGACCCTGATCAGACGACTCCATTTCAGACGGCTCTACTCTGTTTTTTTAATGTGTGAAAAACACGTTTATCCCAGTACCTCATAGACTATTTTTAGATCCAACCTCTTTGAATAAATCTACCGAAAAGGAGAATTAACAAGAGAAAAGGAACATTTTAGAATTTTGTAGTTTGAAAACATAATGATAAATAGAACATTTGCTCCTATAGGAGCAAAATTTAATGTTCTATTTATCAGAATGGTTTCAACGGGTGAATTTTGCAGATGCGTCAAAATGCGTCAATATGAGGGAATGGATTACATGAAGGAATGGGTTAATATTCATGCAATTGAGAAGAAAACAGTTGAACAAGCATCTATCAGTATATTTTTAAGTTAAATATTACAGTAAAACCTCTCTATAACGGCCACTCTATTATGTTAATTAGTTGGTATTTAGGACAGGTGGTTGCTTAAAGCAAGGTGAAAGTAAAACAGAACGCTCCTATAGGAGCGTTCTGTTCTACTTTCACCTTGCTTTAAGCAGCCACCTGCTTTTAACACAAAATATTTGATGTAATTTAGTGTCCGTTATAGAGAGGTTTTACTGTAATACAATGAACATTGACCAAATGAATCAATGTTGAATCTACAGAATTAAAATATTTATGTAGTGCGAAAAGAAAAATGCATTGGTTTAAAAAATTATTCACCAAGTCAAAATTAGTTGTGCAACAATGCTTTCCAAGATATATCGACAGGAAATAATAAGTTAAATATTATAAGAACGGACGTACACTCGAGTAAACGTTTGTAAATGGAAGCTAATGGGAAGTCCGTACAATGGACGTGTTTCAGAAATACCTAAAATACCTAAACTCGTTTGTTTATATAAATGTTGAAAATGACAAAACAATCATGTGTTTGATATCGACGATCCCGATTTCATTCCCCGATGTTTCAGTTTTATTCGGGTTGGATTTAAGTTCCGTCCCTGTTCGCGCTAGCCGCATCTCCCCGTCCACTTCAGAGCAACGCCTTTACGTAAACAATTGAGGGATCGGGTGATCATCGGCAAAACACGGACAATTGGAACGGAAATGGCCAATAATGCTTTTTTGTAGAGCAAAAATTATAAGTATTGATGAAATCGGTTTGTTTTGTATAACAGGGACATTTTTCGATATAAGTTTAAATTGACAATCTTCATAATAATGATTTAGAATGATAAATGGGAAGTTTAATGATACTATTGAAAATGTGCGTTCATTGTAGGGGCTTCCCCTTTGAACAACTATATATTTTTATGAATAGTTTATTGGTCACGAACATATATTTATTTATATCTCTATATGTTTTAATACTGTCTTTGATACATGTAAAACCTACACTAGTGTACATGTGATTTATGTGATCTGACAGAAAATATACCCGTGGGGTGTGAAGATCGAACTCGAGACATCGAAATTCATAGTCATCGCCATAAAAGCAGGCTTGCACAGTAAGTCTGTACAAGTGTTGATAAACTACACCTCGTGACAAACTCTCCCATTAAGTCGAAATTCGTGCCGAATTCCTATGTGTACGGAGAAGAATTTGCAATGACCACGGAGCACAAACAGTCATGGTCCCCCGTTGGGTGCCAAATATAACCGGGTTCCTCTGAGAGAAAATATAACCGTCGGTTATGGGGATCGAACCTCAAGATTCCTAATCAAGCACTCTACCACGTCGCTATAAAAGCCGGCTTGCACAGCAAGGCTGTACAAGCGTTGATAAACTATACCTAGTGACATTAGTGCACATGCCATGCTTAGTGTATATGTCGATCTTAGTGTACATATCATACTTGTGTACATGTCGATCATAGTATACATGTATATTTCATTCATAATATATACACATGTCGTTCTTAGTGTACACATGTCGTTCTTATTATATAGGCTGTTCTTATTGGACACGGCATTCTTAGTATACATGTCGATCGTACATGTCATTCTTAATACAGTAAAACCCCTCTAATATGACCACCTAAAAGAGGTATAATTCAGGGTGGTAGAGGAAGGTGGTAGCTTAATGCAGGACAAAAGTAATGCCGAAAGCTCTCCTAGAAGCTTTCTGCATTACTTTTGTCCTGAATTAAGCAACCACCTGATTATAAAGACCGCCATGATTATTCATTCATTGGTCGCGATAGAGGGGTTCTACAGTATGTACACAAATCGTCCTTAGACTTACATATACGCTTTTTTATATTCACTAACCCTTTGAGTTGGAGAAAACCGTTAATTTTCAATCAGTATAGTTATAGTCCAGATCGCCAGTCTGAGAGCTGACATGCTATATGGAAATGTTCTGTGCATGTCATAATGGACGTAATAAATACGTGTGTTATAGAATGCCAGGAGGATAACGACAAACCATAGTATATAAATATACTGCTTTATTTAGAGAAAAAGAAGATATTGAATTGAGCCAAACAAACTGCAATAAAACCATTATCATTTAAGTAAGAAGTTACCCTACAGCATAGCCCATAGGGGCATGAAGTGTCCCTTGGATCCCCAAAATGGCACATCTGTGTAAAACTGTGTAAAACAATCCATTCTGGGTCGAAGTCATTGATTACATATAAATACTTGTGTGTATATATATGCAATCAATGGCTTTGACCCAGAATGGACTTTTTTTGTACATGGGCGGGCCATTTTGGGGTCCAAGGCACACTTCAGACCCCTATGACATAGATGGCAACTGTGTATACATCACAAAATATCAACCTAGATGATAACAGTGCAGACAACTCACCCTATAACCTATCTAACAACAGTACATACCACTCATCCTATTAACCAAGATGCCGACAGTACATACCACTCATCCTATTAACCAAGATGCCGACAGTACATACCACTCATCCTATTGGCTGAGATGATGACAGTGCAGACATTTCACTTTATTAACCTATATGACAACATAATACACCACAGTACCCTAAATGACAACAGTGCGACCACCTCATGACATTTCACTTTATTAACCTATATGACAACACAATACACCACATTACCCTAAATGACATATCTTATAGAACTAAATAACAACAGTGCAGCCACCTCATGACATTTCACTTTATTAACCTATATGACAACATAATACACCACATTACCCTAAATGACAACAGTGCGACCACCTCATGACATTTCACTTTATTAACCTATATGACAACACAATACACCACATTACCCTAAATGACATATCTTATAGAACTAAATAACAACAGTGCAGCCACCTCATGACATTTCACTGTATTAACCTATATGACAACATAATACACCACATTACCCTAAATGACAACAATGCGGCCACCTCACCTTATAGAATTAAATGAAAACAGTGCAGCAACATCACCTTATAGAACTAAATAACAACAGTGCAGCCACCTCATGACATTTCACTTTATTAACCTATATGACAACATAATACACCACATTACCCTAAATGACAACAGTGCGGTCACCTCACCTTATAGAATTAAATGAAAACTGTGCAGCTACATCACCTTATAGAACTAAATAACAACAGTGCAGCCACATCACCTTATAGAATTAAATAACAACAGTGCAGCCACCTCATGACATTTCACTTTATTAACCTATATGACAACATAATACACCACATTACCCTAAATGACAACAGTGCGACCACCTCATGACATTTCACTTTATTAACCTATAAGACAACACAATACACCACATTACCCTAAATGACATATCTTATAGAACTAAATAACAACAGTGCAGCCACCTCATGACATTTCACTTTATTAACCTATATGACAACATAATACACCACAATACCCTAAATGACAACAGTGCGGCCACCTCATGACATTTCACTTTATTAACCTATATGACAACACAATACACCACATTACCCTAAATGACATATCTTATAGAACTAAATAACAACAGTGCAGCCACCTCATGACATTTCACTGTATTAACCTATATGACAACATAATACACCACATTACCCTAAATGACAACAGTGCGGCCACCTCACCTTATAGAATTAAATGAAAACAGTGCAGCAACATCACCTTATAGAACTAAATAACAACAGTGCAGCCACCTCATGACATTTCACTTTATTAACCTATATGACAACATAATACACCACATTACCCTAAATGACAACAGTGCGGTCACCTCACCTTATAGAATTAAATGAAAACTGTGCAGCTACATCACCTTATAGAACTAAATAACAACAGTGCAGCCACATCACCTTATAGAACTAAATAACAACAGTGCAGCCACCTCATGAAATTTCACTTTATTAACCTATATGACAACATAATACACCACATTACCCTAAATGACAACAGTGCGACCACCTCATGACATTTCACTTTATTAACCTATATGACAACACAATACACCACATTACCCTAAATGACATATCTTATAGAACTAAATAACAACAGTGCAGCCACCTCATGACATTTCACTTTATTAACCTATATGACAACATAATACACCACATTACCCTAAATGACAACAGTGCGGCCACCTCACCTTATAGAATTAAATGAAAACAGTGCAGCTACATCACCTTATAGAACTAAATAACAACAGTGCAGCCACCTCATGACATTTCACTTTATTAACCTATATGACAACATAATACACCACATTACCCTAAATGACAACAGTGCGGCCACCTCACCTTATAGAATTAAATGAAAACAGTGCAGCAACATCACCTTATAGAACTAAATAACAACAGTGTAGCCACCTCATGACATTTCACTTTATTAACCTATATGACAACATAATACACCACATTACCCTAAATGACAACAGTGCGGCCACCTCACCTTATAGAATTAAATGAAAACAGTGCAGCTACATCACCTTATAGAACTAAATAACAACAGTGCAGCCACCTCATGACATTTCACTTTATTAACCTATATGACAACATAATACACCACATTACCCTAAATGACAACAGTGCGGTCACCTCACCTTTTAGAATTAAATGAAAACTGTGTAGCTACATCACCTTATAGAACTAAATAACAACAGTGCAGTCACCTCATCTTATAGAACTAAATGACAACAGTGCAGCCACATGACCTTATTCAACTAAATTACAACATTACAGACAAATCACCTTATTGACCTAGATGCTAACGGTATAGACAACTCACTCTATTGACCTAGATGAGAACAGTACAGACTACCCACCCAATTAAGTCTTTTCTGACTGGAAATCAACACATTTCATGTTTGGTATTTAGTCTGTATTGTATTACCTATGCAAACCATTTACGTAGATATGACACCTTCAGCACTCTGCGGGCGACTTTGTGATAACTTTTGCAAACAGTTTGGATCCAGATGAGACGCCGAGTAACTCCAAACTGTTTGATACTCGTATCGAAAACAACAGCAAGATAAATTAAATGTTGCAAATGAATTCGAGAATATTTTGTACAAACACAATTTTGATCAGCAGGTTAAAGGTTAATATTGCTACTGTAGCAGATGTTGTACCTACTGAATATTCTTCGACAAAGTAGTTATAATGAAATACAGAAGGTGGAACATTGCAGCCATTTTTGAAAGTAAAGAAACAGTTTTATCAATTTTTATTAGTAAACAGAGCAGACCCTGACCAGACGGCTCATATAGGAGCCGTCTGATCTGGTTCTACTGTAATTACACATGCGTGTTAAGGCGTTTGTATGAAGGAAAGCGTTAAGCTATGAAATTGGGATCAAATGAATTGAACAAACGAAAAGTATTTTGTTAACGATTTGCTGCTTTACTTTCTTCACTATGGGCTCTTTGAAAATATTGAGGCGTGTAAGTATTATCTTCTGTAATATTGTGGTCTATAAATTTTGTCGCTAATATTATTTACTGTAAACATTGTCTACACATATTGACGTTTGTAAATATTGTCGTTACCATTGTCGTCTGCAAATAGTGTCGTCTGCAAATAGTGTCGTATGCAAATATTGTCGTCTGCTCCATCGCGCAAAGTAGTTGTTCCATACATTGTTGGCAGACATATTACCAAAGTGACAAACGGTTTGGTTTCCTGATGAGACGCCGAGTTACTCGACGTCACATATGTATCCAAACACTGTTTGCAAAGTTTTTCACAAATCGCCCGTAGAGTGCTGAATGTATATATAATTATTATACCACATTTATATAGCGCTCTTTTCACACAGGATATGTGCGTTCAAAAGCATATAAATTATTATAGTCAGCGGAAAGTATCGACTATCTTTTCGAAACCCAATGTAAAAGCGCTTTATACATAGAACATTGTCGAAAAAAACCTAAGTAAAATAGTTTAACATATATATTTGCATCACAAAAACAAAAGACGAAATCACTTTTGCTAATTATTAAGTTTTTATTCTAATTCCAAAGAAATAGTGAAGTGAAAGCATCGTTCTCTACTAACCACATAGCTGTGGACCAGGACAGCCTTATTGCAATCTCTTAGATTATCAAACTGTTTAGGAAATGCTTTTATACTAATTTCCATAAATGTAAACATTAATACGTCCATTAGTATGTAAATGTTTAGTGAATACACATGATATCCTGATTAATTATTGACTGTTATCTGCATTATATTCCTTAGATGTATTTGTATATAATCAGAGATAAGTTACAGAGCTACAGATTAAAGTATTTACCCAAATAATAAAACCGTCATATCTTCACCCAACCCTATTCTGTGACCACTCTTTAGAATTGTCTCTTCGAGACAATTCTAAAGCGTGGTCACAGTGTAGGTTTTGGTGAAGAAACATTTAAAGAGTTATTCTTGAAAATATTTAAATTAGCCGGAGCTCTGTACAGCTATAGATATATTTTATATTTACTACCCCTTTGAGTGGGAGAAGGACTTTAATTGACAAACGGTATACAGTAGAAACTGTCTTAAACAGAAGTCATTCGTTTAATGAAGATAGGAGTCTTGAAAAGCAGGTGGTTGCTTAATGCATGGTTAACGTCATGCAGAACGCTCCTATAGGATTTCTCTGCATTACTTTGGATCTACATTAAGCTACCACCTGCCTTACATATATATACATACCTTTTATGGCCGCTGAAGACAGGTTCTACTGTATATACAGTTAAAAAACTACTATGGGAACTGGCTTGCTGTATGGAAATGTTTCGTACACTCCTCCTCATAAAGGACGAAATACATACGTGTGTTATAGACAGCCAGTAGGATACAAATGAACCATCGTAGATATACCGGTATCTTCTGCATAAAAGAAAAGAAAAAACTGAATTGAGCCAAACAAACTGCATAAAACCATTACCACTAAAGTAGTAGATTAACTATTAGCATTCAAGTACATGAAGTTCATTAAGCATTAGCATTAATGTACATGTAGTTCATTAACCATTAGCATTAAACTAGTTCGTTATCCATTAACATTAAAGCAGTTCATTAACCATTAGCATTAAAATAGTTCGTTTTCGATCTAATAGCTAACCCTGTACTCTATACAATCGCATTCTAACATCTTTGAAAACAGAGTAAACCCAGATCAGGCGGTTTCTGTTTGAGCTGTTAGACCAAGATCTGCTCTGTTTGCTTATGAATTAATATGGAACTGATTTTACAGTATCTGCCATGAACAAACATATCATATAATTAATATTCATTATGACAACTGGTGTCGGTGATATTTTATACCAACAAAGGTTTGCTCACCAGGCTAAATGTTAATACTGTCAGATATGGAAAACTGCAGTAAATTTCAACAAATCCACAGTAAAAGGGTTTTAAATAATTTTCTCATATTGGCGCCTTTTGACTCCGATGTAAAATTAACTTTTCGAAATCATTGTCATAGATAAAGCATTTGCTCCATCATGGTTTCAAAGAGCGACCTTTAGAGAGTCGTCAGTATGGGGGAATGGTTTAACCTTCTACTCCATAAATACGCCTTCCATTACTGCTTCGGAAAAAAATCATGTGTTAACCCATTCCCTCATAGGCTATTTTTTTAGATCCAACCTCTTTGAATAAATCTACCAAAACGGAGCATTAACTAGAGAAAAGGAACATGTTTAGAAGTTTGTAGTTTAGGAAGCAAATTTATTTATCACAATGGTTTCAAAAAGTGACTATTACAGAGGCGTAGAAAGGCGTATTTATGGAGGAAAGGATTGATATTCCAATAATCTATTTATTATTAATGGTGTCACCATTTTTCCTTGAACATTCATGGAGTAACACGTTCAGGGGTTATGCATACCTTGTACTGACACTATTTTATATGAATCACATTTTGCAGTAATGCTAAGGTCACTTTTTCATTAAGAGGTTATAATATACAACTGAAATGGTATATTAACATTGATTTATTTAATTAACACATTCCCTCCTAGTGACGAACTTTGGCGCCTCTGTACAAATCACATTTTCAAACCTTTGTGATAAATAGAGCATTTGCTACTATAGGAGCAAATGCTCTATTCATCACAATAGTTTCAAACAACACAATTCTAAAATGTTCCGTTTCTGTAGTTAATGCTTCTTTTCGGTAGATTTATTCAACGAAGCTGGTTCTAATAATAGTCTCGGAGGGAATGAGTTAACCATTTTAACTGTGTTGGTCTTCTTTGTCTTTGTAATGTATGATGTGATATGATTGCATATTACTGGGCCTAGGGCCTTTTATATGAATAAAGTATCTATAAATCGGTTGTTTTAATGTCCTTCCTCTTCATATCCGATGAGATATTACGACCAAGTACAACTCTTTCGGTGCGGGTACCGATCCGCTAGTGTCATTTGCAAACAGTATTGAACAGAAATGAACGCTCCGAATGGAACTCTCACATCAAGGTCCACACTGTTTGTTAATTTTCTTTTAACAATGCATGAATAGTTCAGGTACGTTTGTCCTGTGTGAAGTTTGGAATAGTCGATTTGCAAATTCAGCGTTGAAAGGGTTAACCAATTAGTCAATTACGATGGAATTATCCCAGACATCTTGTAAGACTGCTTAGAATGATAGTGTATCTTGTTGGTTTAGTCGCGAACGGCATAATGCAGCAGACTAAATTGATGGTTCAATAATTGCTATTATGGCTATTACCCTAAGTTACACAGGGTCATATCTATAGATCACACACTTGGTCATGTATCACAGTTATGTAAATAAACACTCGTTAATATGTAATATATCTTATTACCATTAGGCCTTATCTTTCAGTTATCGAACAGCTACGTAATACGAGCGTACATGACAATACCGATTATAATTATATATCATTCAAAAAGGGTAACTATTGCATAATTACCGTAACCCCTTTACTCCATAAATACGCCTTTCTACGCCTTTGCAAACAGAGTAGACCCAGATCAGACGGCTCCTGTGCGAGCCGTCTGATCTGGGTCTGCTCTGTTTGCTTAAGATATTATAATATAGAGTTTCGGCCAAATATTCCTAAGTCCACGTACTATTGTAAAAAATAATCTAATTAATATTCACGATGTCATTATTTCTTGCATGAATATTCATGGAGTAAATGGTTAACCTCTTCAGTGCAATAAAAACAAGTCTGTGATATATGCAAACAGTTTGGATCAAGATGAGACGCCGGGTAAAGTGGTATTTCAACATGATTCAAACGCTTTGACACTATGGGTATACCTGAATTTTTTTATTTGGAGCAATAGAAGAAACACGCACTCTAAACATTGAAGCAGAAAAATGCGTCAAACAGGCGAAATACTTGCACGGAAAGGGTTAATGTGAAGAGTTCGCTTTGCCTGATCCAAAATGACATTTTATCGTTGGATGCTAGATCAATCTGGTCTATAAATATGTTGTTAAGATTAGCTCGCTTGATGGCTTCACATAGTACTCGTAAAAGTGTAAAGCTAGGAGAATTACTTTTAAGACTAACAACAAAACGTCTTTTATTTTGTTAAAGTTAATTTATTACGACTATTCATATATCCAGATCGTTGCTATGGAAATGCATAAAAACCAATAGCAATTGAAGTTATCTACATAACAAGTACATACACTGTTTATAATGGTTTAAAACTGTATCAGTTCGAACGTTATACTTTATCGCCTTTGTAATTTCAAAACCAGTGTCAAGAACAGATCAGACTAAGTTCGGACGATATGTAGTTATCTTTACTCTTGTCTTTGCGTAAAACCTTACCAATCACCAAAGTGAGCGTGTTTCTGAAGGTAATGTTACATGAAGTGTGTCACAAATATAAAAGCTAGAACTAAAACGTGGTATATAAAATAAGTAAAATACGTGTTTGGGTAAATAAATTCAAATTGTATTCAGTTTGCATCCGGTATCATAAAGCGGCCGATAAAGTTCATTTTCTTCATTATACATGTACGAGGAAAACTCGATTTGTTTAGTAATATAGAGCGTATTAATTTATGACTTAACCATTAAACGTGAATACATTTAGAATATAGGTCTTTTTCTGCGGGCGTCGAACGCCTTTGGCAGGTATAGCAATAAATGCATAGATCTATGCTACCCATAACATCATTTATTTTATTCATAACAGCACTCAACCTACATTTAACAGCATTTACATTATCATCATAAGTACAAATCAACAGCACATACTGATGCTAAAGCATTTCTACAAATATGTATTGTACAAAAAAATTCAGCTCGACTAATTTACCACGTTTAACTATGTGTACGGTAAATTTTCTTGAAATAACAAAACCTGTCTGGAATTTTTGTTATCGTATTTCAGAAGCTATTTTACTAGCTGTATGAGCATTTTCCATGTCTGGTATAATGACAGTACATACTCAGATATCATAGCAATCAGATCATTACGATCCGCTTATTTGTAAACAATATATCTGTATAGTATTTGAAGATGACATTCGACACTATATGGCTTCAAGGTACGTTATCGTATTAAATATGTGTTTATGGTTCCCTGGGTGTACGTATGCTGTTTAAGAATTGTGCTATGGTTCCCGGGGTGAAATATTTCCAATACCATTTAAGTAACTTTTTTGACATGCGTTTTAAAAAACTAGACACATATCTTATAGGAGTCATCTGACCACGGTCTGCTCTGTTTGCTTTAGATATCATATATATCTGATTTTATAATGTCTGCCATGGGCAAACATTCATATGCCATATAAAAATCAGCTAATATCCATGAAGTCATCATTTCTTACATGAATATTCATAAATGGTTATAGAAATAATGAAGAAAAGAAACCGGGCTCGATTCATCTCCATCTCCATAAAAAACAAATCTGAAAACCAAAGTGTGACTGACAGACTGACAGACAGACGGACGGTAGAAGAGCAAACCTAATGTCCCCTTCGGCATTGCCGGTAGAGGATTAAAACACGAATATCACATTTACACGATGATTTTCCCGATGTGTTTGAGAACGGGCTGAAACTAGCCTACACACGTGTTACTGTAGGACGACAAGGCTATTAAAAATCTTCGATTTCTACATCACTCCGTTAAATTATTTCTTGTAGGTATCTCTAAAGTGTGCGACCTGATCCAAGCAATGCATATAAGGATAAACACGATTCGATTGGCCTGGAAATGAATAATGTGTATGGAATATACATTACTTACATGGGGCTCTGTTAAACAATATATCTCAAGTTTAACAATATGGCAGTTTTAATTATACTAAACCTCTCTAAAGCGACACCGTTATACGCAAACATAGATGTCTTTAAAAGCGAGTGCTTGTTTAGTGCTTGGATAAAGGTAATGCAGAATGCCCCTGCAGAAAAATCCTGCATCAGCTTTCTGCTTAATTTTCGTCCTGTATTAAGCCACAACCTGCCTTTAAGAACCCAAATAATACCTCTTTTAGTTGTCCGTGTTAGACGGTGTTTTCTGTATACCAATTCAGACAGTAAATTAATAATAACAAATGAAAAAATTATAAAGCAACCGAATTTGTAAATATTAATAATATATTGTACGAACGAAGCATTTCTTAAACGTGTCGCAAAGTCAATGATTGTAACAGTTTCTTTGTTGAAATAAGTTGACATACACAGAATCCAGAGCGGTAAACATCATAACTAGACAGAAAATCGCTCGTCGAGAGAATATAAGGTTTGTCGGCTTTGATTTATGACATAATATATATAAAGATTACATATTACCATATTTATCACTTCCATGAAGACAAATTGACAAAACTGCCTTGCAGTCATTATAATAAATTGTTCATATTATAGATAACTTTCCGACAGCATGACAAGACGGATTTCAGTAATATAATAACATAGGCGCATCATATAATAGCTGTTGGTTCACTCTTGTCATTTACAATATGGAAAATGAAGTGTCGATCTAGGAGTATGTCTTTACGTCAAAATCATATTGAATGCAGTGCTTGATATGCCCATGTTAACGGGTATGCTACTTAATCATTAAATGGCCTGCGCCAAATATTTTCGTCTGCAAACTTTGTCGACTGCTACAATTTTCAGTTTTCATTTTTTCGTATTTTTGTTTCAAAAATTGTAACAGTAACAAACAGTTTGGATCCTGATGAGACGCCGAGTTACTCGGCGTCTCATCTGGATCCAAACTGTTTGCATAGGTAATCACATATCCGGCATTGGCAGCGAATGGGTTAACACGCTGTCAAGTTCGTTGTGTATAAACAATATACATTAGAACTTCAATATCTTGAACTTCAAGTGATCATACCAATGATTTTGAAATAACAGTAGTTCATGTTATCCGAGTTCGAGATATCGAAGTTCAACAGTATATGATTTGTATTGGGTCTATATATAATTGTTTTATAATGAGCGTATGCTGTAGCACATAGACACAATACATACATAAGTTTAACACACTCTAATAGTGTGACAAGAGAAGTAAGTCTACTCTGTATGCAAAGGCGTGAAAAGGCGGTTATATGAAGGAAAAGCTTAAGAATGAACAATTTTCAACCGAGTTTATGTATAAAATTAAAACAAAAACACTTATTTACTGGACTCGCGTATGAGCAGCCTATCAAAACATGTATGCATTAGGTTTAACACAACACCCCGCATAACCAATGTGTATGTAAGTGCTAGCATCGCTTCTAAGTACAAGTATATTGATCATTATCCACCAAGCAATTGGCAATACATTTTCAATTACAATGGAATTGCTTCAAAAGTATAATACACACATTTCTTTGATTGTTTGACACATCTTTGGCATTATTATGTAAAAATCCTACGTAGAACGACTCATTTGTCTTAAAAAAGAAACGATAATTGTATGGATATTGGTGCAAATTAAGTGTTTAACGAATTCCCTGTTCTATTGTTATTCCAAATTTCAATACAAAATAAATATTCCTGGACAAAATAGTTATAATGAAATATAGAAGGTGGAACAATGTAGTCATTTTAGAAAGGAAATAAACAGATCTTTCAAATTCCATTACAAAACAGAGCAAGCTCTGACCAAACGGCTTCTGAAGGAACGCGTTTATATGAGGGAAAGGGTTAAATACAATATTATTGGAAGCAAGTACATACATGTACATGTATCGATACAACATTATAACATGAAACATAGCATATGAAGCGTACATTACACTGAAACATTTGATCATTATAGAACCAAGGTACAGTAAAACCTCTCTTTAACGACCACTAAATTGTGTTAAATATTTGGTATTTAGGATAGGTGGTAGCTTAAATAAAGGTGAAAGTAAAACAAAACGCTCCTATTGGAACTTTCACCTTGCTTTAAGCAGCCACATGCATTTAACACAAACTACTTGATGTAGTTCAGTGGCCGTTATAAAGAGGGTTTACTGTATTTTCATCTTTAATATTAACCTCAGATTGAGCGGTCCGTGGTACGCTTAGTTCTTTGGCGATGAAATTTACCAAGCATTGCTCCACCGCACCAGCTATATAAACGGGTACCTGTGAAGGCGGTGACTGCGCCCTATGAAAGGCGCCGATATGTAGGCTGAGGAGAGGATGTGATATCTCCCCAGAGAGAAAGCGAACAACAGATACAAATGTCTGGTCTAAAGACAAAGAGAGAAATTTTGAAGTCTGATGTAGACTGCTAGCATCCAGTTAGGACTATAAGCATTCTTTATCTTCACCATTATATGATATGATGTGTTGGAAGATTACATAAATATTAACTCCCATCTATCAATTCTGTGGAGACAAAGTAGCATTACAGTTATTATGATCAGCTAATAGCAATATGTATTATTTGCAGACAATGTAATGGAACAGTACATTAACTATATAAGCTAATAAGTGTATTATATAATGGCTATTAGTACGCGCTTAGCTTACTGTGTACAATACAATAGAGCAAGTGTCTACTAAAACTGTACGAAAAGTGGGAAATCGCATTATAGTACTTGTAACAAGCGAATCGCAATACCGGGTTACCAATGTTTGATAATCAAATAGTGAGTAGTCAAACGGTGCGTTTTAGATACAGTGTCTGATCTAGGCCAACCAGTTTTGCAAAGGCATAAGGGAACTTTATCATTGAACGGCAAATGGCTCGTTATTTGATATCATTGAGGATATTTTACTGTAGATCTAACGTGCTAAACGTGTGATTACGAGACTGGGGCTTACATAGAGCAAGGGTGTTGGTAGATATGAATCATGTTTGAAACACGTTTTCGAATGGTTTGGTTATAGATCATGCAGATTTAACAAAACACTGTTGAAATAGCCGAACATATATTATAAGAGAAAATATGGAAGACCTAAATATATGCAGATCCATCTGAAAAATAAATCGATAGTCTTTACACACACAACAATGCATGCTCCCGAATTTCCAAGGAGTTGGTGCAGTTGAAAATAATGTTTACGGCTAAGCAAAACAATATTCCAAAAGCAATTTACATATACTTACACCAGAACCATCTTATTTTCTTTTCCGAAATTGTGTAGGATCCTTTAATATCTAATTTATCAAATCCGTGAACAAAGTTTAATTGACTTAGTAGGTAACAGACAGAACAATTAGCCATCCAATTTAACTTAAACGTAAGTAATAAATGGTTACAAAGTACAACGTCGGCCCATTGTTAATATTTGAATCTAAAATATAGCAGGACATTGTATAAAAAGGGTAACGTACGTTTGTATCAGGTACGATATACAGTAAAACCTCTCTATAACGACCACTAAATTACACCAATTATTTTGTGTTAAAGGCGGGTGGCTGCTTAAAAGCAAGGTGAAAGTAAAACAGAACGCTCCTATATACCAACTAATTAACACAATTTAGTGGTCGTTATAGAGAGTTTTTACTGTATATACATGTATACGGGGTATGTCATTCTGTAAAGTATGCAATTTTAAACACATATAATACATGAATAATTATATGTGTAGGTCATTCGGATCAATACATTTTCCAAATAAAGCTGTAAGAGTCACATGTAGTGTTGAACCAAAATGTAAAACCTCACTTAAATGTTATTTTGTGAAACTCATATCAGGATACCGGTTTGAATTAGAATGTTTTGTTTAAGTTTTTTTTTTCTTTTTTAACGTTAAGCCTGCTAAGCAAATTATTTTTTCAGGATTTTTCACCTACTACCTTGTCAAAATAGAAGCTATAAATCAATTTGTCTACTTAATTGCAATCAGGCTGTCAAACCGGTTTGGTCCTGATGAGACGCCGAGTTAAACACATGTTGTTGACATCCTCCAAACAAGACGGGTGCATGTTTGGTTTATGCTTTCTACCCTCCAGCCATAGACACAGGATATGTCCTTCAAATATTACAATAGTTATAATTGGTTATACTTCAAACGTATATGAAGAGCAGTGATAATGAATGATAACAATATTGCCCAAACATACCGGTGAATTGCTAAGTATGATCTACACGCGTAAAAGAAATGAAGTAGATGTGAAAATAAGCACAGTTAAACTTCGATATCGAACTTCAAGGGACCATACAAATTAGTTCGAGATAACAGATGTTCGAGTCATGCCATTTATAATCTGACCAATAGCTCAACTTCAAAGCTCAATGCAGCTCTAAACTAATGTTGAAAGCTCCTGCGGGAGCTTTCAGCATTACTTTCGACCTGCATTAAGCTGTCACACGTGTTTCTATACACATGTAGTGATACATTTCAGAACAATACTGTACTGTAAATTTTGGAAGGACCGAACGTTTACTTCGAGTTAACCCGAAGTTCGAGTTATCCGAGTTCGAGATATCGAAGTTGAACTGTAATACGTTTCATAATCATACCAATTCTGTTATATACTTCATAAATAATTCACACTTAAATATTGTACACTGCATCTAATAGCGTGTACTGCCTTTCTTCGCCAGCTTCTCGGCATTCAATATTTTTTTCATAACATATTAGTTGGCCTGCTTTAACCTTTAGCCTGCTATGGGCAGATGAGTGAATATTTATGCAAACAGTTTGGATCCAGATGAGACGCCGAGTAACTCGGCGTCTCATCAGGATCCACTGTTTGACACCCTGACTGCATTTTGGTAGAACAATCCATTATAGCTTGAATTTTGAAAATGTAGTTGGTGAAAACAATTATAAAAATAACTTAATAAGCAGGCTAAAGGTTAAGCTAATATCTGCAACGATCCATGTAACAATTTAGAATTAGTATCATCACAGTAAAACCTCTCTAATGCCACAACAAAAACAAGTACATGTATACTTTCGAGTGGTAGAGAGGTGGCAGCATAATGGAGTGTTAAAGGGGATGTCCCTACATTTGACGCGTTTCATAAACACTTAAATATACAAAACTCATTTGTTTACATGCTGAAAAGTAGTATATCGCAAAAAGTCCCATCCAATTACCGTTTATAATGACAAAACATCCATGTGTTTGATATCGCCGATCCCGGTTTTACTCCCCGATGTTTCAGTTTTATTCGGGTTGAATTTTAGTTTCGTAACGGTTCGCCCTATTCGCGATTCTCCGACCACTTCCGAGAAAGCTATTACGTAAACAATGGAGGGATCGGGTGATCATCGGCAAAACGCGGGAGAATTTAACGGAAAAGGCCGATAATATTGTGTTGTAGAACAAAAATTATCACTATTGATGAAATCGGTTTATTTGTATCACAGGGGCATTTTTCCATATAAGTTCAAATTGGGAACCTTCATAATAATGATAGAGCATAACAAATACCAAGTTTTATGATATTATTGAAAATATGCGATCATTGTAGGGACTTCCTCTTTAAAGTAATGCAGCAAACAAACCAAAACAATACTTTTTCTACATTTCTCTAAACCCCGGGTCTTCAATAACCCTATGTGATGTAACTGCAGGTATCATTTTAGTTCACGACAGATATCAATTTCACCACAATATGTCAAGATGAAATGTATTCCTTTCTTTATCATTTCGTAGGTAAATGGTGTGGTGTACAATGCTGGTGTGTCACAGAAATGACGTACAACTACATACTCGATGAGAACTACTTTGCAATTCACGTGCCGTCTGTAGGTTGTCATCTTCTTCAGAAAGTAAAAATTGAGCCGTTTCTAGAGACTGTAAAAGCTCGCTCATACGACCGTTCCAAAGAAGGGTAATTCTGAAGAAATGCAGGCAAAACCTATGCTGAAAAATCCTATGGGAGAATTCTGCATTATGTTCACCCTGCTGTAAGCATCCACCCGCTTTTACAGGCTCTTTTTTAATAAATTATGTGGTCGCATTAGCAATACTTTACTGTATAAGAAGCTGCATCAATCATTCTTAAGTTAGGATACTGTAAAACCTCTCTATAACGACTACTAAATTGTGATAATTATTTGGTATAATGGACAGGTGGCCGCTTTAAAGCAAGGTGAAAGTAAAACAGAACGCTCCTATAGGACCGTTCTGTTTTACTTTCACCCTGCTTTAAGCAGCCACCTGCCTTAAACACAGAACACTTGATTAATTTAGTGGCCGTTATATAGAGGTTTTACTGTATATTATTGTTTAACGTTTGACAATGTGAGGTGTGTGCATTTTATAGAAGACAGAGCAGCTGTTCAAAATGTCCTACAATAAGACGTGTCATTGTATATTGTTGATAAAGACAAAACAACGCTTAACCCTTTCAACGCTTTAATCATTAGAGTGGAATAACCTATCAACGTGTAATTATAAGGTCCACCCAGTATGAAAGGCTTAAGGATGTATGCTGCGCAAATTTCGTATTAATCAATCAACACCGTAAGCTGTACAGGTATACATACAATGAAAAAAATGCGTACAGTGCCATTTTCCGACAGGATATATTTGTTCAGCTAAATATTATAGCTATCCGAATACTGCTAATTCCTTAAAAAGAGCCTCATTATTAGAAACGGGGGTTTTGTACGGAAATCAGCGGACATCTTCGGCCAAGTTCTGAAAGTTTCGGAACAACGCTTTGAATATTAATTAGGTTGTTACCACATGTACAATGGCTGACACGGGTTGTTGGCCTACATAAAGATTTTATTTAGGAAAATAAGGCAATATGCCCATCTTACCACATATAATTTACATGCAAATAAGCTAAATATACCATTCAATGGTGTCAATCAAATATAACGGTCAAAGGGAGTTAACTCATACAGGTACATCGAATGATTATTTCCGGTATGTAAAACATTGAACCTTACGACAAATTCCGGCCAATGGCGAAGGTTGTACGGTTGGTTTCCGTAGCAATCCATTTTCTTGTTTTTTCGACACAAACAACCATTAACTGAATGTGTTGTTTGTCGTTAAATCAGCGTTAAGGTACATAAATTCCAATTCTGAAGTCAGTTCGAAACACAAAATTTACGGAAATTTGCGCAGCATACATCTTTAAACTTGCTGGGTGAGTTCGAATAACAAACAGTGCTCTAGGAGTCATCTGACATGGGTATACACCGTCTGCAAATGATGATACATGTGTTGTCCGCATTCGATATGTTAACACGTTTCAGGCGAATCGGAGTTGCATTTGACTAGCTTATATACAGCAGTATCACCGACAATTCTACTTTAAAATCAATTAGATCGTGGTGCAAATGAAAAATAAACCAAAAGTGTACATGAAGCCAGCTTTAATATATTCGTACCACTTAAATACAGGATAAAAATGCCTGACAATGAACATATATTTTGCAATGTTCAGATGAAAACAAACACTAATCAAAATGTATCATATGTATCAAAGGCATCTAAAAATCGCATGTATACTTGTTTTCATTTATAAAAAAATATTATAGTTCGAGTTTGACCCGTGAGCTGTTACCTTTAGGGCGAGACCATCCGTAGAGGTAGAACGCGTCACAAACCATGTATTTGTTCCGCAGTTGCCTGCGGTTATAATAAGCATACATATACTAACGCTGCACGATTACTACGAGCTTCTTGTGACAATCATTGTCCAATTACCGATAAATTATAATGGTTACAACTTCTATAAATAGAAAAGTGCAGTCATGGCTCAGCGCTCGAAATCGAACTATGCCCCTTTACTACATGGATATTTATGAAAGAAATGATGACATCATGAATATCAACTAGATGTTATTTTTTGAAATGGAATAAAACAAACGAAAGTTTTGTTTGCTAACGCAATTAGTTCTATATTTGTTTTTGAAATCGAATAAAACACATGGAAGTTTTGTTTGCTAAATTTGCTAATTAAAACAATGCGTATTGGTGGCGTAAAGGGTTAAACTATAAAATCACATGTATGTGGATGTGATGCTATCTGATATTAATAATCAAGATTTATTATTTTTTTAAATGTGTTATACTTTACTATCATTCGTCTTTGTATTACACTTTAGAATTGATATGCATGTTTAGAAAATACCCGGATATCAACTATCATTGGTCAGTTTAATCCACTGTCCAAACTCTGGCATTTACTTAAAGAGTAAAGTGTGAACGTAGCCAAAATGACAATAAAGTGCTCCCTCTCTACAACGACGCCCTTTGGGATACGAAGATTGTATGTGTTGTTCAGAGGGAGTTGTTATAGGGAGGGAAAATCAAACATAACTAGCTTGTTTGCAGATCCCCAGATAATGTGTATTTCGAGAACTAAAACCGTTATGCCTCAATCAAACCCTATGCTGTGACCACTCTTTAGAATCGTCACAAAGTGATGGAGGCATACAGAAAATACGATGGATAAAGGTTGTTTCTGGAGCATTGTTGTTTCGGAAACAGTAACATGCGTTGTTGTAAGGAGGGAATCGTTATTGAGAGGGCCGTTGTAGGGAGGGATTTTCATATAAACAGCGAACACATTCTCAATTTATACACGTATTAATTTCTAGCTGTAGGCATAGTAATATGGCACTGCTTCGTTCAGCAGTGTTAAGAAATGTATTTTAATATAGAAATGGAAACGAAATATTATCTGATGCAAATAGCTTGAAGTTATACAGTAGAGCCTCTCTTAAACGGCCATTCATTTAATGAACATGATGAGTCTTAAAACGAAGATGGTGGCTTAATGCAGTCCAACAGTAATGCAGAAAGATCTTATAGGAGCTTTCTGTATTTCTTTTGACCTGCATTATGCTACATGTACCACTTGTCTTACATACCCATAATTATACGTGTTTTGAAGGCCGCTAAAGACACGTTCTACTGTACTGTTAAGTATACATGATGTTCAATGGTTAGAACATGCATCTCAATTACATTGTAATAAATACTGAAATATTAACTCTTTGGGCGAAACTTTCTTCTGCAAACAATTTGTTACAGAGTGAGCTTTCCTTCAATGTTTCCTCTAAAACGTAATTGGAGTTCAAACAGTGGCGAGGCACTAAGTTGCCCGAGAACCAAACTGTTTGCAAAGGTAATCATCTTTTCGCACATTGCATCAAATCCTGTGAGTCGCTTTCCTGCGACATCGAAAGTGTTTACAGGCTTTCATTTGCTCTTTGTTTTAAATGACACTCTTATTGATACGTGTAGTTGCATACAGATGAAATACACTAAATACAGTAAAACCTCTCTATAACGGCCACTATATTGTGTTAATTAGTTGGTATTTAGGGCAGGTGGCTGCTTAAAACAAGGTGAAAGTAAAACAAAACGCTCCTATAGGAGCGTTCTGTTTTACTTTCACCTTGCTTTAAGCAGCCACATGCATTTAACACAAACTACTTGATGGTAGAGTGACAATCTAGGGTAAAAAAAAGTGAGGTGAGACCCATCTGTTAACAAGACATGTCATATACCAAAATGTTTGTTAATGTCTGTAGTATCCGACTCTGCCGGCATAAATTTGGAAAAGTGGTGGCGTTCCGAGAAATCCAAGATGGCGTCCAAGATGGCCGCCGGTTTTGGTAGCATCAGCTTAAGTTAAATATATCAAAATGGCAGAAACATCTTCAAAGTTTCTGTAAATGTTTCGCATAAATATTGTAAAATACACATTGGCCTTTTTAAAAATACATCTCTTCGTATTATCATAGATCATTGTCAAGGTCATTTTAAGGTCAATCGGGTAAAAATACAAGTTCGCGCAACATTTAACCTTGAAATTTAATTGTTTACATAAAACTAATAGACAATAACTATTCAAAATCTACATTTAACTGAAGTGTTATGATTGGCTTACATGATAAAAAAGAAATGAAACACATTCATGTTACAACCTTGGAGATATTTGGCAATAGGTATTATACTTACCCCACCCACCAGTTTTATAATGGGATTTTTTAAATTAGATTTGGAGGAAGTTCAAAGTCTAATAACGTCACATGGCCTATTTGTTTAATGAAAGAACGTAGCTTTAATTAGATATAATTGGCATAATTGTATTCTGAGTCTATATTTTAATAGTAAGGTCCGTAACTCAGCTTGAAAATAGGTTACTGCAACGATTACTCGATTAGACATTGAAGTAATTTCTCACATTGTGCGGCTTGTATCAAAATATTTCTATTTGAATAAACATTAAATATAAACCTACATTTACACTCCTGGTAAAATATCAACATTGATATAAACCCTATAAACAAATAGAGTTTAAACCACACAGCCTTGCCAGCATAAATTCTGAAAAGTGGTGGTGTTCCCAGAAATCTAAGATGTTGGCCAAGATGGCCACCAGTTTGTAGCATCTATGTAAGTTAAATATATCACAATTGCAGAAACAGTTTCATAGATATTGAAAATCTTTTGCATAATTATTCTAGAAGAGACAATGGTCTTTTGAAAAATAACTTATTTGGTATTATCATAGGTCATCGTCAATGTAATTTCAAGGTCAAACTTGTGAAAATGCAAGTTGAAACAGCATTTCACCTTAAATTATTATAATTTATGATATGCATATCCACTGCAACTATTCAAAATCCAAATTTTATGCACATGGTTATGGCTGCCATACATATTGAAAATGAAATAAATGTAACCGGGCGTTCTTATAAAGAAACATACCCGCACAGACCGGGGATCAAACCCAGGTCGCCAGGTTCGCAGTCATACACTCTACCACGTCGCCATAAAAGCGCGCTTGTACAGCAAGGCCATACAAGTGATGATAAACCTTCACACTGTGACATACTCCCCCAGCAAGTTTAAATTCGTCCCGAATTTCTATGGGTATGAGAACTACTGGGAATCGAACTCGGAGCTCATACAGTCACAGTCCCCTGTTGGGCGCCAAATGTAACCGGTTCTTATAAAGAAACATACCCGCTCAGACCCGGGATCGAACCCGGGTTGCCAGGTTCGCAGTCATACACTCTGCCACGTCGCCATAAAAGCGCGCTTGTACAGCAAGGCCGTACAAGTGACGATAAACCTACACACTGTGACATAAGCATAACAGTTTGAATTAAAAGAAAACGCATCGCGTATATACTTAATATATATTAATTGTATTTGTAAATACTTTGCGTCTGTTTATATTATTTAGTTTTAGAGAAAAGGGTTTGAAATACCAATAAAATCATACATTTTGTGACAATATATTACCATGCAGTCAATTTTAGTAATGGTCAAAAGTAGATTCGGCAAATTTTTGCTGTAACTAGATTTGACTTTTACAATTACTTTTTTGCAAGTGAATGTTGCTTAGATCATCCTTCTTCCAGGAAAACATTTAGTTAGGCAATCATTTAATAATGCAACATTGTATATATAGGACTAAAAGAAAGAGGTGATTTCTACACCAGCACCGAAAAGTATTTGCGGCTCCAAAATTCAAATTTCAAAATGTAAACATTAATCATACATGAAATAACAATTTTATATAAATCAAGAATATGAGATAAAATGAATATTGGTAACATTTTATACCCAATGTTAAATATATGTCCTTATTGATTGAGTAAAACTATTGATTTCTGAAATGAAGAAAATTTTGTTTACAATAAAACTTGTCTACCTTTGACTGACTATTGCTGTCAGTCAAGACTTTCCTATTCAACATGCAAGTCACATTTTTCTTGTCCAGAAATTTGTAAAATGAATTATCATTACCTTATAATATGTTACAGATGATAATTTTTACAACATAAACATTGATATGAAGAGTTTATATTGAAAGTGTTGCCATTATCGATGAGCTAGTAAAATATTCCCTGTGTAATATATCCCATACCTTTCGTTAAGACGTCAGCATCTGCAAGAAAACCACCGAAGCGGAGGCAGTTAGATTTTTAATGCAGATACATGTTGTTTTTTGTTGTCAAACTTTTGAAGACATTAAAACAGATTGAAATTGATACAAACAAATTAATCCATTATAAGATACTTGCAAATCTAGGCAAGACACAACAGCTGAAAACATTAGCGCAAACGAAACTGCTATGCGCTCCGTTAATTGAAGACTGGTTATCATAAAATTCGTCTAAACCCCTTCAACAGACTATTTCTCCATTAAAAGGCTTTTGGCATGACCTCAATTGATCACCTTGAAGATCATTCAATAGAAATTACAGGGCTGAAATCCAGTAAACAGCCTTTGGTTGAACTGTTTAAAGCTGAAGGTAGAGAGATTTCTCCGTTGTACAGATTCCGGCATGACTACTTAAATGAAGTATCATTACCATAAAACATGTACTTTGTATATATGGGATCTCCATGTGTACACAAAGACCAGATTTCTCCCATTCCTATTTGCCTCCAATCGCACTGTGTATTCCCAGTTCCTGCCTTACCAGGTGCTTGAACTGTTTTCTATCAACAATCCTCCATCAAAACCTGTAAACTTTGCCACTGGGGTTGTGGCTTCTGCTGACATAGAGCTCAGTCTGTTGAGGTGCCATCAGAAGGGAAAGCAGATGTTCTATTACTTTGATCCATTGCCATGGCCAAAGCCTGAAAGGTCAAAACCATGAGTTCTTGCCAATCCAAGGTCAAGGCCAAATCCAAGGTGTTTCAGATAAACGGAGGGGAAACAATTGTTGGCAATTAATTCACTGAAGAAGATCCCCATTAAGCGAGTACTATATTTTAAGAACTCACAAATTACATTAAGCTTGTTCACAGATGGTGGTGTTATGATGTCGACCAAGAAATCTGATTTCCTTGAAACATTTGAAAACATCAATGGGTCCCTATGTAGAGTTCAGAGTGTTCAGCATCCAGACTGTTTTGCTTTTTATGGTATGGCGATAATTCATTTGCTGCAGCCTGCCCCTTAGGCAAAAATACTATGACATGACTTCAAGATTTTGGAACTATATTCTCTTCCAAAGTAGTGATGTGTCATGGCTGCATGTAGTTAACATTTGTGTACTCTAAATGATGATATCGAGCTACTTTCAGTTTTAACGATATCCCCGCATCCATACGATAAGACGGCAACCATCACAAAAAAGCATGCCGTCTTACAGCTCTTTGATGAGACTAGGCTGCATGTTATGTTTGACAGATATGTTTCAAACAGTTTAAAGTCCACCACTGAGAAAAAACATGGAGAGAATGTTCTGTCACTACACCTGTTGTAATGCAATACAACATGGCAATTGCAGACTGGAAGAAGCTACTAACGAACAGCAGAAGCAAAGCAGAGTTAACTAAACTGTATACCAGGCACTTCACAGAGAACTGTCATGACCTTCTGAAAGATGGCAAGGTTGTTTACCTTTCTGAAAGGATGGGTGAAAGAGTCCTCAAAGTCTCCTCTGGTGCAATTGAATTCCATGATGATTCTAACCAAGATGAAGCAATCACTAGGATTATGTCGCATATTACCTATACGAAAGAGGTGGGGTTTAAGCGATTTTGTTGTAGTAAGTCCTGACATAGGTGTTTTGGTCCTGGTTGCTCCTCATTTCAGAGAACTGGGCATTGCAGTTTGTTCTTTAAAACTGGCCGAAACGTTTGTACACAGATATGGCAACATACATTCCAGTCAGTTTTATACATGCAGTTATCGTCCGAAGAGAGGTGCATTTTACTCCAAGTTTACTACCTTACTGGATGTGATACATGCTCCTCATAGTTTGGTATCGGTAAGAAAAAGTCTTTTCAGATCATGACCAAACATGCTGATATACTCACTCATCTGTTGTCTCTTGGGACAGGGCTTGTGTCGTTTCAACTCTATTTTTGTAGGGTTTGTACTACTCTATTTTTTTACCAGGAGTGTACATGTAGGTTTATACTTAATGTGTATTCAAATAGAAATATTTTGATGTAGGCCGCACCCTATGAGAAATTACTTCGAAACATGTGTCTAATTGTAGCAGTAACGTGTTTTCAAGCAGAGTTATGGACCTAACACAAGTACCTTGACGATGACCTATGATAATACCAAATAAGTTATTTTTCAAAAGACCATTGTCTCGTCTATAAGTATGCAAAATATTTTCAATATCTATGAAACTGTTTCTGCAATTTTGATATATTTAACTTACATAGATGCTAAAAACTGGTGGCCATCTTGGCCGACATCTTAGATTTCTCGGAACACCACCACTTTCAGAATTTATGCTGGCAAGGTTGTGTGGTTTCAACTCTATTTATGTAGGGTTTATATCAATGTTGATATTTTACCAGGAGTGTACATGTAGGTTTTTATTGAATGTTTATTCAAATAGAAATATTTTGATACAAGCCGCACAATGTGAGAAATTACTTCAATATATTTGTATAATCGTTGCAGTAACCTATTTTCAAGCTGAGTTACGGATGTTACTATTAAAATATAGACTCAGAATACAATTATTCCAATTATATCTGATTGAATCTACCTTCTTTTGATAAATAGATAGGCCATGTGACGTAATTATTAAAATATAGACTCAGAATACAATTATTCCTATTATATCTGATTGAATCTACCTTCTTTTGATAAATAAATAGGCCATGTGACGTAATTAGACTTTGAACGTCCTCCAAATCTAATTTAAAAATTTCCATTATAAAACTGGTGGGTGGGGTAAGTATAATACTTATTGCCAAATATTTCCAAGGTTGTAACAGGAATGTGTTTTATTTCTTTTTTATCATGTAAGCCAATCATAACACTACATTTAAATGTAGATTTTGAATAGTTATCGTCTATTAGTTTTATGTAAACAATTAAATTTCAAGGTTAAATATTGCGAAAACTTGTATTTTTACCCGATTAACCTTAAAATGTCCTTGACAATGAACTATGATAATACGAAGAGATGTATTTTTAAAAAGGCCAATGTGTCTTTTACAATATTCATGCAAAACATTTTTGGAAACTTTGAGGATGTTTCTGCCATTTTGATATATCTAACTTAAGCTGGTGCTTCCAAAAACGGCGGCCATCTTGGACGCCATCTTGGATTTCTCGGAACGCCACCACTTTTCCAAATTTATGCCGGCAGAGTCGGATACTACAGACATTAACAAACATTTTGGTATATAACATGTCTTGTTAACAGACGGGTCTCACCTACTCTTAAAATAGAGGCCTTATCTGGCAATAGTCACTCTACCATGATGTAATTTAGTGGCCGTTAGAGAGAGGTTTTACCGTATACACACATTGTCGCACAAATTCAGTATACAAATATCTGAAAATCTAAATATTCTGAAGCGCATTCTGATTAACTAGCTTTAAGCATAATGTGACAATGATCAGCTTATAACATGGCTTTGCGGCGGACACCTATCGCCTATGCTGTCTATGTTAGGAACGCGCACATCAGTGTTTTAGCCAGCCCCTTTACTGCCATGAAGACGGACTTTGATATCACATACAAACCACGGGAGTAACTATCGGTACCCACCTTCGCAAGGATGTAACATAAATACGAAAGGTAAAAAACAGTATCTTGGCCGAACTGGAAAATAAATCGAAGTCTAAGGGGGTAGACATTGATACACGCTCTGTCCAGCTATGTAAGTTTTAACCCGGTCCCTCATATGCATGTCGTTTGAAACCATTGTGATAAATAGAGCATTTGCTCCTATAGGAGCAAATGCTCTATTTATCACAATAGTTTAAAAACTTCACACAATTCCATGTTTAACCGGGGGAGATTTCCTTGGACCACTATATTCATGGTGCGTATATTTGGATTCAGCTACGCTCTTGCAAACAGGTGGCAACAATGTAAGACACTGTGTCTTGGCGTCTCATCAGAGTCCACAGTGCTTGACATAATGTTGATGTTTGGGTAAATTGAAGAAAATATTAAACTTGTAGCATATTATCTTGTGTTTAGAAGGCATTACTGGAACTAAACGGGTAAATCATATCAATAAGACACATATACAGTACAATCTCGATTATTCGAACAATTAAATAAATATATTACAATTTCGAATAATCGAGGTCATACGTGATTACGATATCATATAAACCGAATTATGTACTCATATTGCGGCGTCTGATCAGAGTCAACACTGTTTGCTGATAGGAATTTCAATTTAAAACAAAATGGAAATTTAGGCCAGGCATCCATTAGATCAAAAAATAGACTAATCCAATATATAATCATGGAAAAATCCACTGGGCGCAAATGGGTTAACAAATGTTTCAATTAAGTAGGCGTTAACCTAGTCCTATTGTAAGATTGTTTATACTAATAGCACATCGTGTTGGTGTAAGCTCAGAGAACGTCCTTACGAAAACTAATTTGTTGGTTCCATAATCATTACTCCGATTTATATGGAATCATATCTGAAGATCACTTATCTGGCCATGCATCAAAACTGCAGAAACGAAGGCTCATTACCATACGATTTATTGTTATTGCCATGCGTCCTCGTCTTTCCCGGTTATCGGTGATCTGCGTAATATAAGACAATGCTAGTGAAAACTATTTACTATGAAATTAGTATGAATGTCACATAGGTCCAGAACAGATGCGTAAATCTAATCATTTTCAAGAAAGCTCCTTTATTCCCCCCACCTAACCCTATAATGTGACGACTCTTTAGAATCGTCTCTTCAAGACGAGTCTAAAGAGTAATCACAGTATAGAGTTTGGTGGAGAAATATCGGTAGCGCTGATATCGTATACGTTATTTCGTTAATCCAATTTTCTACTTTCCTATCTAAAATTATATGAACACGGAGCACGAATATACTAAAAGTGCAGTTGCACATTCCGTAGACCCCGGTCAAAGGGCCCTTTTGATAAGGATATGCACTGTTTGGCATTAACCCATTTCCTGATTTTCGATGTCTTTTGACGACTCTGTAAAAGTCATTTTTTAAACCATTGTGATAAATAGAGCATTTGCTCCATAGGAGCAAATGCTCGTTTTATCACAATGATTTGAGAGACAGAACTACACAATTCTAAAATGTTCCTTTTCTCTAGTAAATGATCTCTTTCGGTAGATTTATTAAAAAAGGTTGGGTCTAAAAATAGGTTACGAGGTAATGGGTTAAACAACCTCTTTCATACTGAAGACTTTCATATCAAATTGACCAATCCACTTTGACAATTCAGCGTTTAAAGGGTTAATATGCGCATTCTCGCATTGAGCGCACCTGGTCAGTAACCCTGCTATTGCTAGAGCTTGTCATTTCCTGTCTGAACATATTCGTTTTAGTTATAATTTATAATTGTTATCAAGCCGCCAGCGAATCCGAAGTTAACTCTATAAATTAATCGTTCTCAGACGAGGCACCTAGTGTCGTTAATCACTTGCAATTTATTAGTTTTAGCGATGCTTTTTTCTGGAAGCGATGCAAATATTAGGGTTTGTTGGAGAAATAAAAAAGAAGTTATTCTTAAAAATGTTTTAATTTAAGCATCTTATCTGGAGCAAGTACTCCAACACTACAATTAACTACAGTAAAACCTCTCTATCATGGCCTCTAAATCGTGTAAATTAGGTATTTAGGGCAGGTGGCAGCTTAAAGCAAGGTGAAAGAAAAACAGAACGCTCCTTGCTTTATGAAGCCACCTGCCTTTAACACAAAATACTTGATGTAATTAAGCGGCCGTTATAGAGAGGTTTAACTGTATTTCAATGCTGAATTATCAAAGTGGAATAGCCAATCACTATTTAGCAATAGAGACAGACCCTTCAGTGTAAAAGTTTTAAATGTGCTAGTGGATTCTGCATGACAAACAGTGCCAATTTAACAATGGCCATAGCAAGACATGTTTTAAACAGAATAAACCATATAAACTACCGTCTTGGCAGCGTGTTTCATCACTCAATATTTTTAGTGAACATGTACAGGTCCCTCATTGGTTAACACTACATTAAAACCGATCGTTCTTGAAAACATGTTTGAACCGTTCAAAATGAAACAGCTTAGCTCTTTGATCAATTATGTGACTGTTAAATTATTGCTACATGTATAAGTTGGGTCGAAATAATGAATTTCTAATTATGCAATATTGGTTCATTTATCAGATTTTATTAGTCCTTTGTATACTTACCTGAACGGCTTAATATTGTATTACAAATTGTAATACTCAGTCTTTAACCCTTCTCTTGCTGAATTATATTGACGTGAATAGCAAGCGAAGAGTTGATACTTAGAGATATTTAATGAAACGTATATGAGATATGCTATTTAGTTACATTTTTTTCAATTTTTGCAGGTTGTTTGTTTGCTTTGTTACTGAATAATCCGATTATGTCAGACAATAGCTTCAAAGCTAGTGTTAATTTGGTTTGATGTGAACTGACACTAAATAAAGATTATCTTATCTTATCTTATATGCGGTCGTCAATACTTTTGTGGTTTATGCCAGATAACTGGAAACCAACCTCTAATGCAGACTAATTCAGTGTATTACAGTCTCTGATGATTATTGTTCTCTAGGAATGTTTAAAAAATGACGATTTGTATCTGAAATAGCGCCGTACGGGTACCACACAACAGAGTATGAGGGAGCAAAAATGGAAACAGTCCTACAAAATCAACTACCAGATACAAGATACGGAGTCTACCAATCTCTTGCGGGTTAAATTCCTTTAAAGGGGATGTCCCTACATTTGACGCGTTTCATAAACACTTAAAATGTACAAAACTCGTTTGTTTATATGCTGAAAAGTAGTATATCGCAAAAAGCCCCGTCCAATTACCGTTTATAATGACAAAACATCCATGTGTTTGATATCGCCGATTCCGGTTTTACTCCCCGATGTTTCAGTTTTATTCGGGTTGGGTTTTAGTTTCGTAACTGTTCGCCCTATTCGCGATTCTCCGACCACTTCCGTGAAAGCTATTACGTAAACAATGGAGGGGTCGGGTGATCATCGGCAAAACGCGGAAGAATTTAACGGAAAAGGCCGATAATATTGTGTTGTAGAACAAAAATTATCAGTATTGATGAAATTGGTATATTTGTATCACAGGGGCGTTTTTCGATATAAGTTCAAATTGGGAACTTTCATAATAATGATAGAGCATAACAAATACCAAGTTTTATGATATTATTGAAAATATGCGATCATTGTAGGGACTTCCTCTTTAAATAGCTGTGAGACTAAGACACTACTGACAGAATAAGGCAGGCGACTTCCTCCATTAGAGACGACCACATACACATATCCTACATCTTCTGAAACTACCACCATCCCAGGCACACTCCAATGCCAACGACGACACGACCTACACAGAACGAGATGGTCTGACAATTCGGAAGATGGGTAAACTTCCTTTGAAATGCCAAATGGTAAACAGACCGATAGTAAATATCTTCTTCTGCGTCCCTCAGATTATTCCTACTATTTCGGGAATAGTAGGTTTAATGGTGACGATGATTATTATGATGATTCTTTATACACAAATGTTAAACCCTCGCGTGATCACGGTTATAGCGAGCTTCTTTATACACTGTAGAATCTGTCCCAAGCGGCCATTCATTTATTGAACATAGACGTCTTAAAAATCAGGTGTTGTTTAATATAAGGCAAAATAATGCAGAAATCGTTTCTGCATAACGTTTGACTTGCATTAACCCTTTCACCACCGAAGTCGCATAAATGCACCACGACAAATAGATCAGTCCCATATCAGACGCCGCCTTTTCAAGGCGGCGTCTGATCAGTGAATTAACTTTTTGTCTCATTCTCTATTTCTACCTAAGTGCTTCATTCTTTTGAAATTTGCATTTATTTATCTCATTTCCAAATTGTACCGAATGATTCAACAAAATTTGGATTGCAGACGACAATTAGAAATTTGGCGCCGAAAGGGTTAAGATACCGCGTACCTTAAAGACCCGTAATAAGACGTCTTTTTGAAGGCTGTTGAAGATAGAGTCTACGGTATGGTGGCTTATTTTACTTAAGTTTACACTAACATACACTTAATTCAAATTGATTTAATAAAACGTCCCTGACACCAGTCTTACGGTTACACATCTTGCACAAATACTCTGTTATATGAATGGTACATGACTTTACATATACTCAAAGTTGTATTTGAGTATGTTATTGCACAATCGTAACGTATGTATTAAAACGGATATAATAAGTATTTCTTATTCCCAAGGATCTGACGTCAGTTAATAACAATCGCAAGACTAGAGAATATCAATTGTCTCTAAAACCACTTATTAATACCTGCACCAGAAAAAAATCTAATGCATCATTGTATTTTAGAAATATTATGATATTTAATCCTTTACCTAATGGATATTAAAATATCACTTCATAAAAATCTATTAATTTGCTTTTTATAATATAATGTTAAACGGAATCTGTGACATAGACAAAAACTGCCAGATCAGACCTATATAAATACATATTCAAACAGAGCGGATCCTGATCAGATTAGATAAATTGTTAAACTAATTCAATTATCTGTCTTAACCCTTTCCCTGTTCTATGTTATTTCCAAATTTCAATACCTACTGAATATTCATGGAAAGATAATTATAACGAAATATGGAAGGTGGAACTTTGTAGCTATTTTAGAAAGTAAAGAAGCATATCTTTCAAAATCCAGTAGCAAACAGAGCAGACCCTGATCAGACAGCTCCTTTAGGAGACGTCTGACCTGGGTCTACTCTGTTTGAATATGCGTGGAAACACGTTTATATGAGGGAAAGGGTTAAAATACTGAAGTCAATAGGTAGATATAAACGGAGCAATCAGACATTTAATCTCGTTTACTAATAATCGTCTCATCCCTTTACTTGTGTAAGCTAAATCAGAGAAGGTTATTACCTAATGCGGGTATTGGGTATATGCATTATTGTTCTGAAAATAATACGAAAACCATGGGAATGCTGAATACGTATGCTAAATAATTAATTATGTAAGCCAATGGAGATGACCGCATTCGGTGACAAATGTAATATTTACTTCAAAGTCTTCAATTTTGTCCCATACCCTTCTTGTGGAACTATGATTAAAGTGTGCGACTTATATCAATGGGGATGTAATTAATTTGAATGAGCATTGGTAGACGAAACACTTTTTTAAAACAGTATGGCTTTCCTTCTCATTACACTATTTAGCAATACTTTTAAAATTCATTGTTTTAGGCGTGGTCTGTCTTTCATTTGTAAAGAGCTTGCATTCGAGTGAGAAGTCGAGGAATTCAGCGTTTACTCCGCAGCGAAGCTGTTTGACATTTAATCAAGTGTTTCAATATCTTAACACTTTCCCTGTTTATTATTCATTTAAGAAATAATGACATCAGATTACTTTTTATAACGGCTATATGAACACATGACCATTTGGCTAAGACAGAAACTATAGAATCAAATATATTGTAATTTCATAAGCAAAAAAGCAGACCCTGATCAGACGGTTTTTATAGAAGCCGTCTGATCTAGATATTTTCTGTTGACAAATGCACTAAAAGTCGTTTATATGAAGAACAGATTTAAAGAATCGAGAGTAAGTAAATATTGTAAAGAAAGCAGCAATAGTGTTTACAGCATTACATAGGTTAGGTACGATACAGTGTGTGTGTTTGGTCTCACCAGGAGCGTAGCTGAATCTAAATGTAATATACGCACCGTGGTTATAGGGGCCCGTGGGTATGCGTGCTCCCCGAGGAAATTTAGAATTGTGCTGCTTTGAAACCATTGTGATAGAGCATTTGCGCCCATATGATCAAATGTTCTATTTAATACAATGGTTTCAAAAGGTGTCTTTTACAGAGGCGACAAAAGGCGTCAATATGATGGAATGTGTTTAAACCTTACATGACAAGACTTGACGTTTACTAAAGTCTACCCCCGCCCCTTTAGCCTTCGAATTTTGTTCCGATTGGCCATAATGTTTCCAACTTTCCGATTAATGTTACGAACGTGCGTAAGTGCGTATCGCTAGATACGCCCCGACTTATTGTTTCTACTGTAGATTATTAGTTGCATGGTATTTCGGCAGGGTGTACAGGTTTGTATGACGATTTTGGATTCCGTATTTCCTTTAGAAACGAACAGCTCATTTCCAGTCTGGGTCCATTACATGAAAGAATAATACATGTATGCTTAGCCTAACAAAGGTATGTAGATTTAATCCCTAGACACTTGTTTACTTACAGTGCGTGCAATTTGGCATAGCTGTCAATAAAGCAACGACTCAAAAAAAGAAAAACGACTTCACTCAAACTCATTCATTTGCGGTTCGTATTTCCTTGTGTTATTGGAGGATTATTAAGTTAAAAAACATTTTTTTTGAAAAAAAAAATTGATTCAGATTAATTTTAATCCAGTTTCATGTTTTGTTATAATCAAGTGACAATGACGACTATACTTTATATCAGTTTTTTTTAACTTCCGCCCGTAGTTACGACAGGTAGGATAATTGGGAAAAACAAACGCATCAATAAACGATCATGTAACTGATATAAACGTCGTTTTTATCCATGTGTGTATATGCTTGTTAGTTTTTATGAATTATTTCCGTTTATTTCATAGGAAGTAGCCGCCTTATAAACACAGTAAGAGGGTTTGTTTACGCGAATCGATGATGAAACAAAACCGATCAGTCACGTGACACATTAGATTCCCGTACATCCCGGATCAAACGGGGAGTAAGGTTTCTTACAACCCGTTCACACGTGTGTGTGTGTGTGTATGTGTGTGTGTGTGTGTGTGTGTGTGTGTGTGTGCGTGCGTGCGTGCGTGTGTGTGTGTGTGTGTTTACGTGCGTGCTTGCGCGTGTGTGTGTGTTTGGGGGGGGGGGGGTCAGCCAATCACTTTCCCAGAATTTATGATGATTGGAAATATTTAACATGTAATCTGCTGCCGGCGGATCCATGATCCATGCAAATTGTTTGGATCTAGAAAAAACGCTGTGATACTGGACGTCTCACTAGGATTCAAACTGATACCCTGCTTGTATTTTAGTAGAAGCAAACTGCTTGATAACAGCATGAATCTTGAAAAATCAGTTGGGGAAATTAATCAGCAGACTGAATAATAATTAGGCGGCCGGACCTCGAATTAACATTATCTTTATGTTACGGAGTCACATCCGAAGATTACACATTTGACCATGCATCCAGTAATTACAATATTCCTTATCAGTGAGGCATCAAGCATTCGGTTATCAGATTCAACTTATCAGAAACGGTTGTAATGTTAACCCTTTCAAGCTGAGATATGCATTCATTGTTATTTTCAAAGAATGTAGACCCAGATCAGGCGCTCATATAGGAGTCCTGTGATCAGGGTCTGCACTGTGTTTTTCGCCAAACACATTCTAATAAGTTTAAGCCTTTCAAATTAAGTGAACTCTATAGTTAACTATGCATGCTCTAATCCACTTAGACACTTGGACATTTCAAGGTTGACAGGGTAAACAGAGCTGCGCTTCACAGACATGACAACCTGTTTCAAAGCTCCATAACTAAATGTTCCATGCTTTGTGGGTCTGATGTCGTTGTGCATTGTCGTATGTCAATTGCAAATTTCCTGCCCGACTTCAATTCTATTTTTTTGTATGCAGTATAATGGGTTTAATCGCTAGCTTATCTGCGTATTCCATTTGTATTCCTTATCAATAAAATTCAATTTACAATTCCTGTGCTTCTGACACAAGATACAATTTGAATTATAATTGCAGAAAAAGCGTTCAAATATAGTACTTACAAGAAACAACTTAAATTTATTGATCTCTCTAGAGCAAATGTAAGAATTTAGCATAAGTTGTGAGGTTTAACTTCAAGTTGTTTTTGTTTCAGCTACGCAATTTGTGATGTATGCTTTTTACAGATTCGGTCCAGATGGTTATAGGGGCCCGTGGGTATGCGTGCTCCCCGAGGAAATTTAGAATTGTGCTGCTTTGAAACCATTGTGATAGAGCATTTGCGCCCATATGATCAAATGTTCTATTTAATACAATGGTTTCAAAAGGTGTCTTTTACAGAGGCGACAAAAGGCGTCAATATGATGGAATGTGTTTAAACCTTACATGACAAGACTTGACGTTTACTAAAGTCTACCCCCGCCCCTTTAGCCTTCGAATTTTGTTCCGATTGGCCATAATGTTTCCAACTTTCCGATTAATGTTACGAACGTGCGTAAGTGCGTATCGCTAGATACGCCCCGACTTATTGTTTCTACTGTAGATTATTAGTTGCATGGTATTTCGGCAGGGTGTACAGGTTTGTATGACGATTTTGGATTCCGTATTTCCTTTAGAAACGAACAGCTCATTTCCAGTCTGGGTCCATTACATGAAAGAATAATACATGTATGCTTAGCCTAACAAAGGTATGTAGATTTAATCCCTAGACACTTGTTTACTTACAGTGCGTGCAATTTGGCATAGCTGTCAATAAAGCAACGACTCAAAAAAAGAAAAACGACTTCACTCAAACTCATTCATTTGCGGTTCGTATTTCCTTGTGTTATTGGAGGATTATTAAGTTAAAAAACATTTTTTTTTGAAAAAAAAATTGATTCAGATTAATTTTAATCCAGTTTCATGTTTTGTTATAATCAAGTGACAATGACGACTATACTTTATATCAGTTTTTTTTACTTCCGCCCGTAGTTACGACAGGTAGGATAATTGGGAAAAACAAACGCATCAATAAACGATTATGTAACTGATATAAACGTCGTTTTTATCCATGTGTGTATATGCTTGTTAGTTTTTATGAATTATTTCCGTTTATTTCATAGGAAGTAGCCGCCTTATAAACACAGTAAGAGGGTTTGTTTACGCGAATCGATGATGAAACAAAACCGATCAGTCACGTGACACATTAGATTCCCGTACATCCCGGATCAAACGGGGAGTAAGGTTTCTTACAACCCGTTCACACGTGTGTGTGTGTGTATGTGTGTGTGTGTGTGTGTGTGTGTGTGTGTGTGTGTGTGTGTGTGTGTGTGTGTGTGTGCGTGCGTGCGTGCGTGCGTGCGTGCGTGCGTGTGTGTGTGTGTTTACGTGCGTGCTTGCGCGTGTGTGTGTGTTTGGGGGGGGGGGGGTCAGCCAATCACTTTCCCAGAATTTATGATGATTGGAAATATTTAACATGTAATCTGCTGCCGGCGGATCCATGATCCATGCAAATTGTTTGGATCTAGAAAAAACGCTGCGATACTGGACGTCTCACTAGGATTCAAACTGATACCCTGCTTGTATTTTAGTAGAAGCAAACTGCTTGATAACAGCATGAATCTTGAAAAATCAGTTGGGGAAATTAATCAGCAGACTGAATAATAATTAGGCGGCCGGACCTCGAATTAACATTATCTTTATGTTACGGAGTCACATCCGAAGATTACACATTTGACCATGCATCCAGTAATTACAATATTCCTTATCAGTGAGGCATCAAGCATTCGGTTATCAGATTCAACTTATCAGAAACGGTTGTAATGTTAACCCTTTCAAGCTGAGATATGCATTCATTGTTATTTTCAAAGAATGTAGACCCAGATCAGGCGCTCATATAGGAGTCCTGTGATCAGGATCTGCACTGTGTTTTTCGCCAAACACATTCTAATAAGTTTAAGCCTTTCAAATTAAGTGAACTCTATAGTTAACTATGCATGCTCTAATCCACTTAGACACTTGGACATTTCAAGGTTGACAGGGTAAACAGAGCTGCGCTTCACAGACATGACAACCTGTTTCAAAGCTCCATAACTAAATGTTCCATGCTTTGTGGGTCTGATGTCGTTGTGCATTGTCGTATGTCAATTGCAAATTTCCTGCCCGACTTCAATTCTATTTTTTTGTATGCAGTATAATGGGTTTAATCGCTAGCTTATCTGCGTATTCCATTTGTATTCCTTATCAATAAAATTCAATTTACAATTCCTGTGCTTCTGACACAAGATACAATTTGAATTATAATTGCAGAAAAAGCGTTCAAATATAGTACTTACAAGAAACAACTTAAATTTATTGATCTCTCTAGAGCAAATGTAAGGATTTAGCATAAGTTGTGAGGTTTAACTTCAAGTTGTTTTTGTTTCAGCTACGCAATTTGTGATGTATGCTTTTTACAGATTCGGTCCAGATGGGGTCCGTAGTACCTCGGTCTCTGAATAAGATTTAAATTATTTTATACTCCCACATACATAGTTTATAAAGGAAATGAAAGAACGATATTCTTGTAAAACTGAAACAAAAGCAAGAACACCTATTTCTTGTTTACCGTGCGTTGGAGAGGACTGACTTTCGTTGACCGTTTGTGTTTTCTGCCCGGTTCTATTCCTAGTCACATTATAATAAATATATACGATTGGAGATTACCTCTTTCCTCCATAAATACGCCTTTCTACGCCCCTGTTAAATTCATCTATTGAAACCATTATGATAAATAGAGCATTGGCTCCTATAGGAGCCAATGCTCTATTTATCACAATGGTTTCAAGCTACAAAATTCTAAAATTTTCCTTTTCTCTAGTTAATGCTCCTTTTTGGTAGATTTATTCAAAATGGTTGAATCTATTAATAGTCTATGAAGGATTGGGTTAAACTGAAAAAAATATATCGAGGAATGAAATCATGTAGTTGAGTTTAAATATTGTCTGAAGATGATGTTATGAATTTGACAATGGTATGTAGTATCAGTGAACTATCTTTTGGCCCTCATTATTTGAAACATATTGTCCTGTTTTATTGACCTGTCAAAATGTGAATATCCCTACGTCACTGAAAGGATATATTTAGCTTGGGTAAATCTGTGTTTCAAACATTAAATGTACAAGTACTCGAATAAGCCATATAGGACAGCTTTTATTAGCGGAAACAATCGATATCAACCGAAGTTATTTATGGTGTGTTCAGCAAGCGTATAATTATTTAAATTTTGACAGGTTAACACTATCAACTAACATGTGTGCTAGTATTGATAGTCCATGCACATGTAAACTATTATAGCAATTTGCTACTTTTGAATGTGTTTTGGTTTGTCCAAAATTCCTTAACAATTATGAAAGACTCTCTATCATGATTTCAAAACTCTCTAACATGACATCCACCAACAACAACTAAACGGATGAGAAAACAGTCTGGCCATGAATATCTGACGATGTAACAACAACAGCTGTTTCGCTTAGTGTCATTTAATTTGAGTGTGGTGTACTGTTTACTACAGGAGGACATGTCCTACGTGGCCGTTTATTTTTTGAACATAAGAACCTTAAACGCAGGTGGGTTCTTAACCCATTCCCGCATATTGATGCCTTTTGACGCCTCTGTAAAAGTCACGTTTTGAAACCATTCTGATAAATAGAGCATTTGCTCCATAGGAGCAAATGCTCTATTTATCATAATGGTTTCAATACTACACAATTCAAAATAGTTTCTTTCTCTAGTAAATGCCCCTTTATGGTAGACTTGTTCAAAGAGGTTAGGTCTAAAATAGCCTTCAGTGGGAATGGGTTAATGCAGGGCAAACATATTGCTACCACCTGTCTGGCAGACTCATAATTAGACCTCTTTTTATGACCAGTTAAGACAGTTTCTACTGTGCTCATACGGAACAAATGCTCTATTTATCACAATGGTTTCAAAAAACGACTTGTACAGAGGCGTCAAAAGGTGTCAGTAGGAGGGAATGTGTTAATTTTTTATATCTCGTGAATACTGATGAAAGAAATATAGAAATTTATTAAATTATTTTTATAATTGTACGAGGGGTGTTCCATAAATAATGTCATCTGTGCTTTATTTCGCGGAAATCGTGCAATTCATGCACAAAACCACCTCGTGTCGATTGAGTGATCACTGGCTCGTGACACAGGTAAATATCTCGTCCACACGTTCACTTGCCTCGGTACAGTGTACATCGTTTCATAGCCTATTCGTTAGACTATACACAAAATGACAGGAAAACGAGCTGAAAATGTTCTTGAAATTAGGGCCTATATAAATGGTAGGTCATTACTCGGCATAAAGGCTGTAGATATTCACTGCGAGGTGTGTGACATTTATGGGGAGGGCCAAATGTCCCACAGGACTGTTTGTAGGTGGGTAGCTAAATTTAGTGCTGGGCAGCAGCAACTGAAAGATGCTGCTCGACCAGGTCGTCCTGCAACAACTACGACCAAAGGTAACATAGAAAAAATACGAAATATCCTCAAAACTGATGCTCGATTCACCGTAAGACAATTGGCTCGAATGACAAACTTGTCGTTAGCAAGAGTTCATGCAATTTTGAAGAAACACCTAAAAGTTAGAAAGATAAATGCAAGATGGATACCCCATTTGTTAACGGATGAGCAAAAGAAGACGCGTGTAACAATGGCAAAAAAACTTCTCAAAATGTACCCAATATATAGTAAAAAGGCTTTTGATAATATAGTCACTGGTGATGAGACCTGGGTGTATTATTTTGAACCAAAGCGGAAGGTTTTCAACCGAATATGGGCCACCAAAAATGCCAGACGCCCAAGTATTGCCAAACGAATACGAACGGTAAAGAAGGTTTTGTATGCTATTTTTTTCACTAATAAGGGTCCAGCAATTCAAATCCCGGTGCCAAAAGGCAGAACGGTCACAGGCAAGTTCTATAAAAACTTTGTTCTGAGAAAATTGAAGAACTACTATAAAAGTAGCCGCCCCAAAACAGGACTTAAGTATGTCCGACTTTTGCATGATAATGCACCCGCTCACAAGGCACGTATTGTGACTGACTTTTTGGAGTCAGAGAAGGTTACCGTCCTTCCGCACCCTCCGTATTCGCCAGATTTGGCCCCCTGCGACTATTTTCTCTTTCCAAAACTTAAATATCATTTATCTGGAAGGAGATACAATTCGAGAAATGCCCTTGGATCTGCTGTTTATCAGTGTCTGATGGGTGTCCCCATTGAAGAGTATGAAAAATGCTTCCAAAAATGGATTGACCGGCTAGAAAGGTGTATTCTGGCTGGCGGAGAGTATTTTGAAGGGCAGAGCAAATTAAAATGAACAAAAGCACTTCCGCTATATGAGCACCGATGCAAGTGACATTATTTTTGGAACACCCCTCGTATGTAAACACAGATAATCAGTTTTATATAATTCAATAAGCAAACAGACTCAATCTCTTTGAATGAATCTACTGAAAAGGAGCATTTACTAGAAAAAAGGTAAATTATTGGAATTGTATAGATTCGAAACCAATGTGATAAATAGAGCGTTTGCTCCAATAGACTATTTTTAGAACCAACCACTTTGATTAAATCTACCGAAAAGGAGCATTAACTAGAGAAAAGAAATATTTGAGAATTTTGTAGTTTGAAACTATTGTGATAAATAGAGCATTTGCTTCTATAGAAGCAAATGCTCTATTTATCACAATTGTTTCATAAAGTGACTTTTACAGAGGCGTTGAAAGGCGTATTTATGGAGGAAAGGGCTAATTTATAAATTATAAGAAAGATAAAGTAGAGCAACGTCGGGTAATTTCGACAGTCAGGCAATTTCGGAACATACTTTGTTATCCATTCGTGCTTCATTATATTAGGCTGATCGTTTATCCATGTGCAGAAAATTATGACGTAATAACATTCAATGACGTCATAATAAAGTCCTTGACTGTCTTGTGGGTTTCCTTTGAAGAAAGATGAGTCATGTAAATATTGATCTAGGGACATTATGCTATTTTTAGATGACGTTATATAAGATTTCATAAGAAGGGGCAATTTCTTTTAATTCACACAGGAATTGATTGTAACATACTGACTAATCTTTCCTAAGTGTTGCAATGCTAGTTAATTTAGTAAATAACGGAAGAAATGTTCACAGAAAGGTTAGATTGGCGTATTTAAAACAGCTTAACCCTTAATCAGCTGAATACGTTTCTCTCCTTGTGATATTAATGACAATCAAGTGTATCAAAGTTATGAATGGAGAAAATAAAATTATTTTTGTTACAAACAGTGCATACCCTGATCAAAAGATTTCCCAAGGGTCATTTGGTCTGGATATACACTGTTTGCATATATATATCTCATATAATCGGTTTCCGGACATTTAATGATTACGAAGATAACAACTATGGCTGCACTGAGCCGGTTGCTTGTCAAGGTTTTGCTATTGAAAAGTGTGATACATTTGACGTAATATCTGGATTCAGTTTGAAAGTTCATGTGATGTTTTACATATAGGTATGGTACGACAGAAACTGACTAATCGTTATTGCAAAACGTTTAGTTACAACGAACGGTAAAATTAGCAATCCATATAAACCGATCTGGTTTACTAGTTTACTTCCTATATTGTTTTGAAGTGCCGTGAGGTATCAACACTTTTATTAGAAATAGTAGAACTATCACCATTCACAAATTGAGATGTAAGAACTCTAATTTATAGTTCACTTGGCCAGAGTGGTTTGCCAGTGCATCGTTTTCAGCAGTATCCATCTGTGTGTTTTACTACTAAATGTAATTCATTGCATTTCATACATTGTCAATAGAAAACTTCAAACTGCCCCGTTCAAGAGCAGCGCGAAAAATGACAGATCATCTTAGTTAACCAGAGTGAGACACCAGGTTTGATTTGAATGCAGTAAGAGCCGTATATAGAAAATAATTACATGTTTTTGTTTTATAGTAATATTGCGTTACAAAAATGGGTTGTTTACCGGATACACAACGAGTTCGAAAAACAATTATTTTAGCAAAAACATATCAATATATATATATATATATAAATAATATAAATATCAACCAAAGGTTGATAATTCTGTTTCGTTTATATACATTTAGGTGACTCCTATTTTATGGAAATAGAAATAGAAGTCGAGAATGAAAGAGAGACAGGGGAGACGTAAATGAGCTTCGCCTCAACAATTACGACACTTGTGCAAGAATACAACAGTAAATTGATCGTTTTACTAGTGACTGTATCGCATGAGATACATAAGCTTGAACATGTTCATTTAAAGTTTTGCAAACAACTGCTTGGGGCACGATAACAAACACAAAACAAGTTTGCTTATAGGGAATGAAGTGTATCAAATTAAAAACAAAGTATACAAGTGCATCTCGCTTATAAGTCAGTGGTTAGGAATTACACAATGCTCTGATTCGATAAACCTCGAAGATCATCTAAAATGAGCGCAAATGTTACTTTTATAACCCAAAGACGAGTTTCATTTTGTATTAGAAAGTATTTTATACACAGAAATAAGAAACAATGTATATTCAGCATTACGCGGAACAGTAACTAATACTGGCCTGGTCCTTATTGATTTTGGTAATATCCAAATCAGACACCTAGTATTTTGGCATATGGGCAGGACACAGACATGATGACATTGACTATGATAAAAAGTGAGTAAAACGATTTTCAAACTTTATTGAAGACTAATTAGCATTTTAAAAATTCGTTGATGATAAGAGTTGACGATAATTGTTGAGGCAATGGGGCAATTTCTTGAACATTGATTACAATAACGAAGATTCCTGATTACAAAACATGCTGTATGACTTGTAAATTGAATTACCGCCCTAGCATGGGTAAACATTTCTTTACCATCAGCACGCATTTAGTTATTTTCGTTATGTGATTGCTAGTACATGTAACACAGTCTTCTGTAAAGTTCACACAGTGCTGATCGTGCAACTGGGTGCCTGAAGCAGTTTGGAATCCGACTGATGATTGAGTTTTCTTCTATGATAGATACCGAAACAAAACCAAAACAATAAATAAAAACAATAAAATTAACAAAACCATTTTTTCTCTCGGAAATGTGTGTATGCCTATAATTGTTGGAATGTATGTAGAAGCATGCGAGTATTTTGACCTCATTTTGCTGTTAACCATGACATGTATTTGCACATATCATTTGCATTCAATAAAAACACTATCAAACTATCTTCATATAGTGCCAAGGGGAAGTTTTAAAAGCAGTTCTGTCGAAAACAATATTGTCACTAGCGGTAATAGCAATTGTAATGCATCAGACTTGTTTTCTGAGACGTCTCTATGTTTACCATGAACTCTCAAGTAAATCTCGTATATGAACTATCATGCATGACAAAGAAAATACACAAATGAAATAAGGATCATCATGTAGAGGCGGGATGATGGAAAATACCCTGTACAAAGTGAAAAACGTATAGGTTTTGAACATATCCTTAATTGTCTATAATTGTCTCTTATTGGAGATATCAATTTTGCGTGACAAACGGAAAATATACTTGCCCATAATACACCTACTTGTTCCTTATAAATAGATTTATGGATTACTTTATCTTTGTTAAAATGAGCGTTTAGCCTACTTTACTTTATTGTTTCCGCACTGGATTATTTCAACACTGCGCACAAATATTATATGTAAATGTATAAGAGAAAATTCATATATTGGCCAAATTACGAACAAGACTTACAACCATTCTATTATTTGTTAAAAACCTCTATGAATATATAATTTTCGCAATAGATGAACATAAACCAAAACTTACATTGCTAGATATTTATGAAAACCGGAAAAAGATACCATCACTGTCAATTACATTAGAACTTACACCTTGTAAATATACTAAAACACGCATGCTGTACAACCTTGCGATACCTATTTGGTTCGTCCTTTCGTTACTAGATGTCACTGGAGAAATACTATCGAAACTAAATCAATGCATTTTGACGATACAGTATTAATTGTATTCCTTAAAGCCTACCATACATATACACACAAATCCCTGCCAATAAAAATGTGTGACATTTTAGATTCAACTAAAACATTCAAAAGTAAAAGACATACACCTAATTTAAAATTAAAAAACATTTTGACCAGGGCTTAATTAATCTAGAACTCTACATGCTGGAAAACCATTCCTACAGGGAGCGCCACACACAAAAGGGTACGGCACCAAAATATCATTTAACACGAACGAGTGCAATTACAAGACAACACGTGTAGAGACGCACACAGAGACATAAAACATTTACCATATAAAAACCAAACAGACCATAGCCTGAAAGCAGGAGTACCGCCTTGGAATGGTATATAGCTAAAAAGATTACCGATGGCTTAAACCATGTCTCTGGGTACCCAGTACACCTTCTACAAAGTCAAAATGTAAATTAAACCCCCCTCCAGACAACTCCACGATACAAAAACAAACTAATATTCAACTAAACTGTAAAAATGTTATGCGGTAAAATAGTGCCATCATATAACTAAGTAACGTAATATGTATTAACCATTTGACACCGGCATTTAATAATATAACTGTTTTATTGGACAAGAAACGAAAACGACATCAATGTCAAATACTCGATGACCGGTTATAGGTCATATAGAGCGTGGATATGACATTTGGGATACGACAGAAATTGCAAACTACAATCATTCAGCTTCTATCCTCCCAATATGGGTCTAAGAGGGTGTCATCATAGCGTGTATGTCATTCCCGCTGTCACGCAAGCAAAGAGGAAAACAGAACGCTGAATTGTAAAGGAGTGGGCCACCAAGCATGCAGTAAGCTGCAGTATAGAGAGGACATTGCCATTTTTAATGAATTGTATTGCTTTTCCTAAACGCAGTATAAACATTTTTGTGTTCAATACTTTGCATTTTTTTGTAAATATCACAGTAAACCTCCGAATGTGAAATACCTAATTTTTAAAAAATATGTACATGCCAGTTGTTCTTGCTAATTAGCAGAACATTACGGTGACAGAATTTGAAAAAGGTATTTCGAAATGTATTATATCTGTAACCCTTTTTTATTTTAGTTGTTTTCCTGCGACAAATGGATGTAATGGTTAAAATGTCGATCAATTGATGTTTAAGTTCTCTCTGTACGTGCGCGTGAGTATACGTGCGCTAACTCCTCTCCTCTGCCTTGACCCACTGCCTCTCTCTCCATCTCTCTGTCTCTCCATGTCTCTCTCTGTCTCTCTCTGGATAGTCAAAAGGGTTAACTGGGGCCAATGTTGCATGACCTGGTATATTTGGACACCAATACTGACTGCATATATCGACGACTCTGCGATTTTCATTTTTGCAACTCACCTTAGTATTCTAACACTGTATGTAGTGATATAGATTTTTATTGGGGCGCACGTGTAGGAACAATGTCCCCTCAAAATCTCACTAAAAGGAGTAAACACAATATTCAAAATGGTGACAAAAAGAGAGGAATGTGTAGGGACTTGTAACTACATGCAACTACTGATTACCTCAAAGAGATAATTTCAGACTGGAGACAGATTTAACTGGACAAAGAAGACAATTTGGTTGGGACATGCCCTGCTAATTTCACTAAACAAGAGAGAATATGATTGTGGGCAGATAAAAGGTGATTAAACCAGATCAATTAGACAAGTGTTACAGTCTTAAGTGAATCAGTTTTGTCCAGAAAACTGTACTGATCAACGAACATACTCTTATCAGTACTATTTTTTTTCTCAGAAGAAATAATTTACCCATAAGACACTCATTATGATTGGTCTGCATTTAATTGATCGGTTTGCCTACTAGAACTCTGATATTGTAAACTAACAGACCAGCCATTGCATGTCCAACCTTAGAAATGATGAGAATCTATATTGTTTGAAACTTGCCATTGCTGATACTGCATTCAGCCACCTTCCAAATCGTATCTAAATTAATATCTTCTAGAATTACGGTGTAGAGAGGTTTGACTGTACATAAAAGTACAAAAATGAGTCATGCAGGAAACACCACATACAGAACAAACACTGTTTATTTTGATACTACGTGCCAGTAGCTGTAAACTAGTTATTATGATTATAGTAGAAAAAAAGTATTAAATAGAAAAGAAAATGAGATATATGTCATCAGTTTAGTATACTCCCGCAAGCAAAGTTTTAGGGGATAAGCTGGAATATCCCCTGTGACCGGACAGGCGGTCGGGTCCGCCCGAAATTAGAAATGGGTAGTTGGTGTCGCAACTTCTTCAATTTCAACGTTAATGACTGTATAGTTTGTATACATAATTAAAAAAAGTGTATTTACACTCTAGATCATATCTGTCTATATAAGCTATATAGAAGGAAATGACATCATAGCAAAAATCATATTCCAAGCTTAAAACACATCAATTTCACCAAATATACAAAGTGTCAAGCACGTAAATGTGTATTGCAACTATCAATACTAAGATCTGTATCCAAACTAGCTAGACAGATTCATAGATCTGTTCAAGAATGGCAACTCAACTCCAGTTTTACAACACATGTAACCGTTGAACTTTGCTCGAGAACAAGTCAAATCTCCCTCTCTGTGTGTGTGTGTGTGTGTGTGTGTGGGGGGGGGGGTTGGTCTAGCATTACGTGTCATATGTATAGGACGGAAAAAGCGACTGGTGGTTGTTTGGACATCATGTCCCCGCGTTACCGTATTCCGTCTAACAGGCACAATGCATTCAAATAAGCGACCATTGATAAGGGGACATTCAGTTTGTCCAAAGATTCCCATCCATGGCCCAACAAAGTGGGTCAAAAATGTATCTTTCTTTCTCTCTATCTCGCTCTCTCGTTCAATGGTATCTTGTAATACAAATATATTGTTTGTATTGTTTGAAAACCAACTGTTCCATTTGGATCGGTCTAAATTGCCTTCACGACCAATGGTGCGGGTAATACATCAAATGGATGTCGATCGCTGTCAATTGCAATTCAGACTCGGTTAAAAACTTCTACTCGCGCCGGATGTCAAAAAAGCAACGAAATCGATTGCCAACATAATCAAAACAGTCCTTAAAAAGTATAGACGACTCGCAAACTGGTTTGGGGAGATACATAGGAGAAAACATATTATTAAGTGAAAATATAAACAGAGTACACATACTAATCTCCCGGGAATAAATGTCTTTTCTGACTTTGTAAAGGCGTTTGATAGTTAAATTTTGGAAATGAACTGATAGACTGTTTAAACATATTTTATACAAGACCAAAACTGTTGTACTAAATACCGGACACATTACCGAATGTTTTAATCATGTGTACTCGTATTCTTCAAATACTATTGCATGCATTAAGTAATCTTGAAAGTCCTCCATCATATATAATAAATCAAATAACGAATATGATGTATAATTTCCTGTATGATTCAAACCCCGACAAAATAAAAAATAAAACTTATCATAACTGAATATGAAAGAGGAGAGCTTAAAATGATAGATAGCAATATGTTTATTACTTCTCGTAAATGTAGCTGGATAAAACGAATGATGGGTGAATAAAATAAAGGACAGTGGAAAACACGAAAAACGAATTAATGTAAGTCCGCATATCATATGGAACAATAAGCATATTACGATAGGCAATCAAACTCTGTTTCGGACAGAATGGTTCAATAAAAGCATAAACTTAAGTGATATATACGACTGTATAAATCATACATTTTATACATTCAAAACTCTTATCGATTTATATAACCTACCAGAAAAGGGACACTTCTTCTATAATCAATTGTTATCATGTACATGTATTCCGGATAGTTGGAAACAACAACCAAAAACAGAAACAATACAGAACATAGTAACAAACCAACAAAGCGATTATATATATACAAAGTTTATCCAAAGTAAACAAACTCGTATACAGTTATCAACCCAAACATCACCAACTATTGGAAAATAAACGGAGTACAGAACTACAAAAATTCGACATCAATTGGAAGAACGTTTACACTAATACCTTTTTACCGACAAAAGATAAACTTAGATTTCGAAGGATCACCAACTTTCAGAATATATGTACTTCACAACAGCAGTTGTTACGTGCTTGTGTGGCGGCCGTAAAAAGTCGCCCCGTACTTCATTCTCAGTTGTTATATGTTCTGGTCCCTCGGGGTCACTAGTTTTGATGGTATAAGTTTTGCAAATTGAATACTTCTTAAGCCGGTGCTAGGGGTGTGATTAGTGTTGCACATTTAATAAATTAATCACGAACATACTCAATCAAACCGAGCCTGCAATTTTCTCTTTTGACATTTTTACTTTTGATATCGAAGGATCATCCACTTTCAGATTATATGTACTTCACAACAGCAGGTGTTAAGTGCTTGTGTGGCGGTCGTAAAGGTTTTGTTTGTGTTTGTGTTGACGCCCCAGAGAGAGGGGATATGATACAGAGAAACCCGGGCGCGGTGCCCTACTCTTATTATCGACTGAGTTTCTCTGGTTCTTTTAGATGGCCAGTGTAAAGCACTGATACATCAGACCTCGGTTTATAGTCTCGTCCGAAGGACTTGGTCCGGAGCCGTGAAAGGTCGCCCCGTACTTCATTCTCAGTGTTGTTATATTTTCTGGTCCTTCGGGACCACTTGTTTTGATGGTATAAGTTTTGCAAACTGAATACTGCTTAAGCCGGTGCTAGGGGCCGTGAGTAGTGTTGCACTTTTAATAAATACTCATGAACAGACTCAATAAAACCGAGTCTGCAATTTTCTCTTTTGGCATTTCTACTTTTGCTTTCGAAGGATTTTCTACTTTCAGAATATTAGAAATCGTCAGTATAGATACCTAATTCGGATTATTCCAACAAACAAATCATTATTTAAGTACGAACTGAAAAGCAGCAATTTATGTGCTTTTTGCAATATGAATATTGAAACACTCCGCCATCCTTTCCATCCTTACTGGGAATGCATACCTGTACAACATTTCTGGAACAATATATCAATCCTCTTTAACAATACTCTATTTGAGCGTTAATATAACCTTAAGGTTACAGTGCTCCCTCTCTACTACGACGTCCTTTGGGATACGAAGATTGTATGTGTTGTTCAGAGGGAGTTGTTATAGGGAGGGAAAATCACACATAACTAGCTTGTTTGCAGATCCCCAGATAAGGTGTATTTCGAGAACTAAAACCGTTATGCCTCAATCCTATGCTGTGACCACTCTTTAGAATTGTCACAAAGTGACGATTCTAAAGCGTGGTCACAACATAGGGTTTGATGGAGGCATACTGAAAATACGATGGATAAAGGTTGTTTCTCGAGCCTTGTTGTTTCGGAAACAGTAACATGCGTTGTTGTAAGGAGGGAATCGTTATTGAGAGGGCCGTTGTAGGGAGGGAGCACTGTAATATCTCTTGGTATAACTGACCACTCAAAAACATAAATATATAAGTAATACATTTTATAATTGTTTCAGCAAAACATTTTATATTTCGGAATTTTTTTTTGAAGAAGATTCCCAAAATTTCCTATTACAAAAAAGTAAGCACTGAACATCAAATGGCCCATTAATATGATTAGCTAAATATCTATGATATGAAATGGAAACCTTTTCTACAACACCTTGAATCCGAAACATAGAACCTAACTTAAAATGATATGAATATACTACTGCTGTATGTATCCTTCTTTCGTGTGTCTACCCTTCTTCTAGCCACTAACTGTTTCGCCTGTTTCTTCTCACTTGCTCTAAATAACTCCCTATATTTCTTTCACCATTTAACACTGTAAAAGGTTTCATCTAATGATTAAAAATTGTCTACATTTATTTAGAAAGTTCATGTAATATAAAATGAATGATGGATGAAATAAAAAAAAATATGAAAAAAGGACTCGGTTGGATTGAGGCTATTCATAAGCAGTTACTTAACTACAATCATTGAAACTAATGATTCCGAAGCTATCTTTGAGCTGGTTTGTTTAACTTCAATCTAAATAATTTCCAAATTATGACTAGATATTCACCTTTAACACAGTAAAACAAAATTCTGACACAAACTAAGATCCCGCCACCACTATGCTCTTTTCGATATTTGCTAAAAGAAAGCTGAAAGTTTTTAAGTGAAAACAATGCAGTAGGATGAATGCCACTCACGTTTGTTTCGCTCTTCTAAATATTTCAGGTTTTATATGACACAAGTACCTGCAAGTCCTAACGCCAAACATCTGCGTACTTTGCTCTGACTTGGTGACGCGTGGCCATGCGAGTGGAACTTAGCACTAGTTTCGTTTCAGGGGTAGCTCTTTGGTGACCGTTCACCGAAGATGACACAAGAATAACAACAACGAATACAGCAATATTTATATTACCTGTTAACGACTCAAATACTTGTATTGAAAGTTTTGACTTATTTGTAACAGAAATGTGTGAGGCTTACAACATTAAGTCATCCAAGCTATCAATATGAGAATATAATAAGTCTCGACCACTGGAAAGAAATACAGTAAAATCTCTCTATAACGGACACTAAATTACATCAAGTATGTTGTGTTAAAGGCAGGTGGCTGCTTAAAGCAAGGCAAAAGTAAAACAGAACGCTCCTATAGGAACGTTCTGTTTTACGTTCAGCTTGATTTAAGCAGCCACCTGCCCTAAATATAAACTAATTAACACAATTTAGTGGCCGTTATAGAGAGGTTTTACTGTATACTGCTGGACCTTTTCAACAGGCAGTAAATTAATACAGGGCAAACGTTTTGAAAACGCTTCTATATAAGCTGTCTGAACTACTACTACTGCCCTGCATTAAGCAACCATCGGCTTGTACTGGCTCGTATATTAATGAATTATTTTGTTGAATTAGCGAGGGTTTACTGATTTTCTTTTTTGTGCTGATTAACGTCCGTTTCTGCTCACTGTGTGCTAATTGGACTGATTTGCACCAATCTAGTCTTAACCGTTTTATACAATTAAATCACTCATATGATACGATATAGCATTCAACGCATAAGTTTTAAATGAACTATTCCAAACTTGAAACATACCAAGCTTATCGTGAATATTTAGGGCCTTTTTACAACACAACGTACGATATGATAGGACAAACAGTACAGTTCCTGATTATAGGTCTCCTATCCGAGCCCTCTCATCTGGGGCCCCAGTGACCTTTCTACCTTGCAGTGGTTTTTGTGCTGT